>CM062862.1:23420-58944 GCA_031772225.1 Eubasilissa splendida | reverse complement strand
ATTATTAATCATTTGTTCAATAATTTTGTATAATTCTTGTGCATATCTATGTTTTACAATATCTTTACTCTACCACTTTTTTAAAATACAAGCTGTCACTTTTTGAAGCATACCTAAAAATATTTAACAAACTTTCTCTTATATAATACTGTAATACCTCATTTTGTAATTCTTTGACAAAATAATACTGCAACATCTCACTTTGTAAACCTTTAAACAATAACAAACATTTAAAATAATAATAAAAAAAAATTAAACAATAACAAATACAAAGCCACGGTATAAAATTTCAGTTAACTCTCATTAATTATACATTGGATTTTCCTAGCATCTCAGCCTAGAAAATTGTAGGAATGTGTTCATTTTTTTTTGAGAAAATCTAGTAAAATCAATTAGAAAAATATATTTAAAAAATCTATCGAAAAAATATTTAGTTGCTGCTGGGACGGACCTCTTCCTATCAGGGGAAGCGCATTCTCTATTTTCGCTATAGCAACCGAATACATTATCTTGGTAGTAAATAATTTTTTTTATCAATAGATACATTTTTTATGTACATCTTTCTAATTGATTAATTTAATTTGTATTAAAATACCAGAGAACTATGTTCTAAAAATGTGTGCTCCTTGAAATATTAATATTATCTAACGTGCGCCCTAATGCACTGCATTGATATAGTTAAGCCGCTGTTAATATACATTTTTATTTTAATAAGAAATATTCTCTTCTATGGCTATATACAAAAGAAGCAATTGAATGTAGCTTCGGAACACAACTATGAAAGCAAAAGATTTTTGGTAAAGTTTCAATTTGTCAGAACACAAAAATACTTTGTTTATATTTTAGAATCTGCAAGGATTGTACACAAAGACTAAAAATTCAAGTATATGTGTCACTAAATATCAAAATCCACTATAACACTTTTGAATTATATATATCATTGGATTCAGAATTATTTTTTTTACTTAAAAATACGCTTTGTTAGCAAGCAATATTAAGTATATTGTTAGGGTGAGCAAAACCTGGTATATCGTGAAATGACTTTCCAAACATGGCATGTTTTTTTATATCATACTAAAAGACATATTTAATAATACAATAATTAATGTAAATACATAATAGTTTTTTTTTAGATGAAAGTAATTAATACATTTTCTAAAAAAGTAATAATGCCTGTTATTAAAGTGAGGCGGTCTTGCTTAATTTTCACAAAATTATGAAAATGTGTTATAGCGGGTATTGAAAGTCAACAACTCATGATGTTTAACACATTCCATGCTGAGAATTCACAAGGAGCATTCTCCAAAAAATAAGTCTAGTGTGTTTAATGGTCTTATTAATTTTCTTATATTATTAACACAGTGAAACGTCATGATAGCGGGTTCTTCAAAATCTTAGTATAGAAATATTTGTCAGTAAGAATCGGCATGATATTCAGATTGTCAGTGAATGTGTCAGGTGACGAACTATGAAAGATGTTGGATATATGATAAATTATGCAATGTATAGAAATATAAAAATTTTAAGTGAAATGTGTGTGTAAATATGTACATATGTACATTTAAATAAAATATAGCACACTGTAAAAGTTGCTTGCTATCAATAAAGTAACATTCTTTCACAACTTTGATTACAAATTAGTTTATAAAATATATGTTTAAATATTTCTTATACATAAAAATATTCAGTCTGATATTTATTTCTTAAGATTAATTTATTTTAAACTTAAATAAAAAACAGACACAGTAATAACACCAATGTGTATAAAAAAAACCCTTTTTAAATAGACTTTAATATAAATTATGTCACCGTTCATTAATATTTTCGATGCCGCTCAATTTTTTGTGTGTGGAAATACTCCTCGAAAATAGAAACGAAAGCTAATCATAAGGATAATTTTTCATGGCCACAACAAAGGCATTTCAGAGGCTGTGTCACCACCTTAGGTTAAATCCTAATTAGTGATAATCAATAGATATAATTATTGTTTCACAACCACTGGTCAGCGCTATGGTGGATTCAAAAACAAGATATATAAGAATCTATTGACAAAATCAAAGGAGAGCGTTCAAATAATGCCAGATGTGACATACTATAGAATTAATTTATCTACTGGTTAATTATTTGGCAGTTTTTCGGAGGTGGTGGAACAACCCTTTAGAGTCGCATTTGAGTTTAGGTTTAATTTAAAATCTAATTTAGGAATTATTAAATTTTTTTAAATGAGAATTCTAACACTACAATTTGAACTAATAGTCCAATGTAAATGGTGTAACATCACAACAAAATATATAAAATAAAATAAAACAAAGTAATAGAATCTAACAACAATTAAGTAACTATTATTGTTGTGTATTAAAAATAACATATTAAACAAATATCATATTATATAATCATCATCATGTTTCTCTCCACAGCTGGATATACACCCCCCCCCCCCCCCCCCTTCAAGATTTACAAATCTTATCATCTCCAGCTTATCTTATTTATCTATGAGTTACCCCTCACTCTTCTGATACAGTCGCTTCATAGAACTTGAAGACGGCTTTAGAATATATCTTTAAATTATTTACTACCATCAATTACAAACATGTTATTTGGCGTAAGCTATTTGGTCTTATTTGTGAAAATCCAGTAGTATCAGTGTACTTTCAAAACAAATAAAGACTACCCTATATAAAACATTAAGACTTGTACTCATATATACATTACACCTGGACAATGATGAATGGTCCCAGACACCTTAGAAAGGAAAATTCTTCATAGAAATTAAAACCCCGTAAATGACAATGATATCTGGGGACAAAGATATAACGTAGAACTTTACAACATGTATGGAGATGCCAGCGTGGTCAAATCAATTAACCTTGAAGACTACGCTGACTGAGACACTTGTACTACATGTGGATCAAGAACTTGCAAAAAAAAGTTTTGTTCGGTGTTCCGTAAGGGCGCAAGAGTAGGCCTAAGCTGAGGATGATGAACTGGAAGAGGTATACCACAGATATAGGGAAAATATGACAAATCCTGCAGGGCGCCAAAACTCGTCCAGGGTGGCAGCGCTACTGAACATGATGATGATGATTATTATTATTATTACTGTTCAAGTAAAGGTATACATAGAATATTCGATAAAATAAAAAGTATCAAAAGTATAACATGTCATAAATATCCCACCTGTAAATGTACATTAAACATTATGTATTAGTGAGAATTGTTAATAAAATATGTCTAGATACTGTTATCACAATGCCAACATTAGGAATATACATAATATATTATATAAATCTAATTCTTAATTACTTTAATTTTCTCAAAAATTAACAATATGAAGTGAACAATGTCAATGCCAGCATAAAATACTGAAAATGTAACAAAAATAATGGACCATATTAACCCGAATATAAGGAGCTTAAAGAAGGTGTTGTCTGTTTTGGAGATTAAAGGAAATGAACCAATGAAGATGAAAAAACATAAAATCTTACAGATTGTCAGTTCATCAACTGTGACCGATCAACAGTTTCATGAAGGTCTCACTTGTACTATACTACACATATTATATATTTTTATACGTATACAGGTATGTACCAATGTACCGGTGGTTGAAATATAAATATTTAACCTGATCCTTGTTCTTGGGAGAACTGCGGAAAATTACAAACAGAACATAATGTTGCAAGTAAAGCATGCTTGCGATAAAAGCTTGCTTATAAATGCCCGTGGTCATGAGCATTAAAAAGGATAAGGATATTCAAGTTTACAATACCATTATTTTAGGGATATATGTATAATTTAACACTTTACTTTACCGTCAATACAAGGAAATGAAAATTAAATAAAAAATAAGGAATTGTCTTATATTCGGGCATACTTGGCAAATTAATAACAAAATAAGGAATAATAAACATTAAAAAAAAAAACAAAATAAAATTGAACTTCTGTAAAACCAACATTAAGATAATCACTTATAGGTCTACGATGGCACATAATATATAATATGTGGGTACTTCAATTTACTTAAATCTAAGTAGTAAGGAATCTCGAAGGTAACGACATTTTAGAAAAAATATAATAATTAGGTACAATTTGTCACAAATATAAATATCTACAAGTGCATTTTCAGTCAGGTTTTGTCCAATATTGTGACAATTGTATAAATGGGATAGTGCAAATTATGAACACTTATTAGAGATAGCTATTAATGACATCACTCAAAACTGAAAATTTGAGGGAACGTGTTAGTGATGTCACTCTAAACTTACAATTTGAAATGACCTCCAGGGTAGAATGCCAGTTATCTAAAAATAAACCAAATATGAGATGCAAAAAAAAGTTATATATAGAAAAATTTCTGGGGCGAATTTCTGCTAAATATTTGAAATTAGTAAAGTGGTAATCAATATCACAAAGTGGTTTTATAATTGTCTCAACAAATTGAATTTAGTGCCAATTAACAATCAATGCTCCTTGGTCTTAGTGGAGGTAAAAAGTAAAAACGAACCTATGTGACTAACACAACAATATGGCACTCACAAATAAAGAAACAAGTGTGGTAACTTATTTACTAGACTAGTGATGAGATAAACTGGATGGTATTATGCAACAACCAACCTCAAAATAGAAAAAATTTAATTACAATTGGATTCTTAAATGAAGTCACATTCTTTATTTGCAAAAATAGTTTAAGCACCTTAGATTAGTATTTTTAACACCACAAGTTAACCAATAATGATCCAAGGAAAATAAATTAATGTATCTTAAAGTATTATTGCAAATGAAGGTGTTCTCCAGTATATCACCTCGTTTCATTGTTTAAACAATCTCTCAGTTGTGAAGTGAGCACGCACTCATATTTTGTATGATAAAGGTATCAAATCTTTAATGTCAAATATCTCAGTTTGAGTCAAGTGTGTTTTAATACATTGTTGCATAATACTATCCAACTGTGATCGTGTGATTGGTGTTCACTTGTAACAATGATACGTAACTGTGAAATACAGGTCGAAGGCTTAGTTTGCATCGGTGATTGCTCGCCGAGTTATAAATAATCACAGTTGCCAATCAAACACCAATTATACAACCACGTTTATCTCATCACCACAAGAGATTGAGTCGGTGAAACATTCAGTCAATATATTTTCTGATTTTATGGAAATGCAAATGAGACTTGAGTCTAAGGCTAGTGTCGAAAATTTTGCTGCACTGGGCACATTGCCAAGTTGGGTGAAATCGGGCTACGTGCACACTGAGATTTGCATTATTAACAAATAGCCGTCTACACAACAGACAAACTACATTTTTTACAGCACAATGTTTCATATTATGATTTTTTAGTTTTTGCTTTGTTTTGAAAGATGCACTACACTTCTTGCATATAAATCTAACTTTGTGCTTTGCTGATTTGTGTCGGATTAGTAGTGTTTTAGTGCGAGCAAGGTGATTGCAAGATGTACATTTCCAAATCCTTGTATTCAATCTCTTCGATTTTGATTTCTTTTTTAACTCTTCGTTGGCGTCACCATCTATATTAGGGTCTATACTATCATTACAAAATGGTACTTGCCGATTTTCTTTACTAAGAACTTGGTGCTCTTTTGCATTATCCCACTCTATAAATTTATTTGCTTGAATTCTGTCATTCTGTAGTAACTCTGTCATAGTTTGGAGTTTATCAACTTTATTATTAGGCTCAGAATAATTCGAGAGGTAAATACACAAGTCGTCAAAATCGTCATTTATGAATGCTAAACTTTCATGCGCATTTTCTTCGATGATAAAATTATTATTGTAGTCTTCAATTTCGTGTAAGAAACGTTCAATTATTTGTTTTTTATCAGTGTTTTTAGGGGACTGTTCCAATAAATCTTGTTTCATAAGCTCCGACTTCTCTAAAACATCAACAATCTCATTCAGTATATTATCTTCGTTGATTTCAGTCACCTGAAACTGATTATTGTCGTCTAAAACATATTGAATGCTTCTTTCAGGATTCTCAACCACGATTTTAAGATCTTCGTCGACTTCTGCGATTCGTAGCATGATTTCGTCGCCTTCGGCCTCTTTCGCGAATAACGCCAAACAGTGCACTTCGCGATCTGGATTTGCGAATTTGTTTCTCATTTTCTTTATGCATTTGATCCTAATAAATGGTATAAGTTAACGACTGTTCAAGAATTTAAACCGGGGATTTATCCAAGAAATTAAAACATTCAATCTTCAAAATAAACAAAACTTGTCAAAAGAATTTTCTATTACTGAGGACGATTTAAAAAAAAAAAAAGTTGAGTACATACCTAGCCACGAATTATTAAAAACTGGTGTGCAGGGGTCGTATTTTGAACATAGAATATGTTTTTTTGGATGCAATTTGAATTAAATGCAATCGAATGCGACTTTAACATGCTCGAATATGATGTCCGGGTAAGATGCGTCACGACACTAGGTTAAAAAGAGCGCGTTAGCTATTGTGCCAAATCGTAGTATAAAAATATATTACTACATTTTTTCTAAGTTAAAATTTAAAGCAATTATTTTCATTTTTGATGTATATACTTTATTATTTTAGAATTCTAAACATCTATATTCAATTTTATTAAAAAAAAAAAATAAACCTAGTGAACTTTGTAGTCAGTATTAATATAGTTTTATTTACCTATTTTCACGTGTAATATTTTCCGTAGCAATATAATAATACGTATTCTCACCTTATCACGCGGGAAACTAGCGTTTGATTTTATTTTATTTTCACTATTATTTATGATTAGAGATATTTTAATTAATAACAAACCTTTTCCATAACTATGCGCGTGTCACATTCCAGCAGTTTTCTCATCAAGTAACTTATCAAATTGGATTAATTGACATAAATAAGATTGACACTAAGAGAAAGATGTTAAATAAAACAAAAGACGTATGACGTATGTGAAACTATTTAGATTAGTTTAATAAAACAAAGACAGCGATTATTTACAGTAAGTTCCAGCAAAATTTCAAAGACAGAGGTCTAATGTTAATAATAATTTCTGTACAAAGTATCTAAGAATATGTGGGAAGGTTGGTTCGTGTTCTGGTGAAAACCATTTTTTATTCACACATGTTTGTTCTCATCGGAGAGAAGCCACCGAGTGCGAGAAACAACACAGATGGAAAAACGATGTACGGTTAGTGAAAGGTGAGTCGGGATGCGCATCTGCGGTCCGATCGGTTCGGGTACTCAGCGCCGATTGTCTGGCCGACCGCTTCCTCCGCTGCATGTGTTGGTGCACGTGTGTCATGCCCGGCCTTCCTCGAACGTTTCCGCTCTGTACGCGCGAGATGGTGCAATACCACGAATTGACAGTACGAGGAACATCTGGACGATGCGCGCGAGCCGCCACATCACTCCCCCACCAGCAGCTTCCTCGATGAATGGAATGGGAGTGAGGAATGCTGCGATGTTGGTCCCCCGAGTTCCGCCGGGGTGAGTTGCGCACTGCAGCGGTGCCTGGTTCGCCTCCTGTCATTTTTATTGTGCCCCGATGTTTATTATGCCTGGACTTCATTTACATGTCTCAACGATCGGGGAATCGGACGTGTCTGCCTGAACGTGTGGTATTGTTGGTCCGATTTGGTGGGTCGGAGGCCTTTGATATTGTTGGTTGGGGTGTTGTGATTCTGAGCGGGGCTCCAAACCGGGTTATCCACCCTTCGTAAAAAGTCCGCGCCACTGTTTCGGCCTCTTGATCCTTCATCGGGAAGGCTTCGGGCCATCTTGTGAAGCGGTCCACACATGTGAGGCAGTACCTGTAGCCTTCTGATACAGGAAGTACAACTATGTCTATGTGGACGTGCTCAAATCTTGCTGATGGTGGCCGGAAGGTTCCAAGTGGTGCAGAGACATGGCGGGTAACTTTGTTACGTTGGCATTGTAGGCAGTTACGGGTCCATTTCCTGGAATCGGCTTTGATGGATGGCCAGACATAACGTTGCGTCATGAGCTTGGCCGTTGCATTGCTGCCAGGGTGAGACAGTTGATGGACCGTATTAAAAGCTGCCTGTCGGAATCTACTTGTGATAAAGGGCCTGGTTGTCGTCATGGAAACGTCGCAGAAAAGGTCTGCGTTGGTGCCAGGAATCCGTACCTTCTTTAGTTGCAGGACGGATCCTTCCTGTAGATATCTTTGCAACTCATGGTCGTCCGCCTGATCAGCCGCCAATGCTGCGCGTAATCCAGGGGAGTGTCAATGGACTCGACCCTGGATATGGCGTCTGCGACAATATTATCCTTGCCCGCTACATGGCGTATGTCGGTGGTGAATTGGCTGATAAAATCTAAATGTCTGAATTGCCTTGGCGAGCATTTATCTGCTTTCTGCTGAAAGGCATAGACAATTGGTTTGTGGTCAGTAAAGATGGTGAATGTCCTGGCTTCCACCATGTGCCTGAAGTGTTTAACGGCAAGGTAGATGGCCAGGAGTTCTCTGTCATAAGCACCATATTTCCGCTCGGCAGCACTGAATTTTTTTGAAAAGAAAGCCAGTGGTTCCCAGTTTCTATTGACGAGCTGATGGAGTGCAGCACCGGCTGTGGTATCCGAAGCATCGGTAATGATGGATAATGGAGCATCACACTTTGGATGAGCAAGCAGCGCTGCCTGGGCGAGGCCTTCTTTGCACATCTCAAAGGCTTCGATGGACGTTGCTGTCCACGGAACTAGCTGTTTACCTTTTAGGCTTCCTTTCAGGAAGTCATTGAGTGGCGCTTGCGTTTCTGCGGCCCTGGGTAGGAACCTTCTGTAGAAGTTTAGCGCGCCCAGGAACCGGCGGAGATCTTTGACGGTCTCCGGTCTGCCATAGCTTCTTATAGCTTCCACCTTCTCTGGTAGTGGGTAAGTGCCCTCGCTGGACACAAGGTACCCTAGGAACTTGACTTCCGGTGCACACACGTGCACCACACATGTGTACCGCACACGCGCACCAGAGAAGGCAATTTGCGCCCAGTACTCGAGTCGACCGGACCGTGGACACTCATCCCGCTCTTCTCGACTCTGTTCTTCAATAAATCTTGCATCGTTTTTCATTCTGTCATTCATGCATTGTGCGTCGTTTTTTGCTCGGCTTCCTCGCCAACTGCCATTGCTCCGGAGACGCAATCCATTAAGCTGACAGGAAGCTGCGATGTGCCTCCCGGAAGGCAACTGGAGACCTCGCCATGGGCGCAAGGTAAAAGGCGGATATTCCCCGCCGCACGACCAAAGGATTGGAGGCCAACCAACCAGGCGGGCTTCAATCAACAGTCGGCGACACGTGCGACACAGCGAGATCCGCGCGATCGCGGCACGCCGCACGCGGTCCCTCATGGCGAGTTGCGATGGACAAAATAGTGAGTGGGGAAACCAGTCAGTGCGCCCGCGCTTAATTAAGGTTAGATATGAGTAGCAATAAGAATTTTCCTTTTTTTCCTCATGTTCTAAATAAATATGTAAATATGTACAGAACGCTCGCGTTAATTTAATTTACGCTCCCTCCATATCCTCGTGACCACCACAAATATTGATTGCACAACGACCAGAGGGTCTGTGCATTGGGTCTGTGTTCGTACGGTTCATATCAGCAGGGTTCATTCGGGATTCCCTGTTCTCGATTCAACACGTCCATAGATGCGAACAATTTTTGACATTTAGCACCATAGATAATTTAGCACTGTTTTGATATTTCACAGCTGCCGTATAACTATGTCAAACCAACCGGAATTTTTATCATTAAATGTGTTTTCAGGTACTTTTCGCTGTTGTGTCGATTTATCATGGCTTTAAATGTCAGTTCGTCTTGTCGAATATGCCTGAACGCCGGCGCGGAGTGTAATATCTTCTCCACGTACAGGTGTCGCAACTCCGCCAAGGTGGCCTGCAGCGAAATGATGTCCTTCGTGCTCTCTTTGTCGGTTTGTATTTTCACTTAGATTTTTAAGTGTTATTGGGGTCTTCCATCTGACTGTGATT
Source organism: Eubasilissa splendida (assembly GCA_031772225.1). NCBI lineage: Eukaryota > Metazoa > Arthropoda > Insecta > Trichoptera > Phryganeidae > Eubasilissa > Eubasilissa splendida. Next base: position 48,965 of record CM062862.1, on the reverse strand, counting down.
ACATAATTTATTGTGTTGTGTTTATTAACCTGGCAGTGAATGAGATGGTCCGACATGGGAGCATTCGCTCATAAAACGGTCCTGTGTGAGCGATGGGCCGCCATTACTTGTCAACGAGCCCTCGGGTCAGTGTATGCAGATAGCAAGTTCTCAGATGTGGGTACGCCGTATGGCCGGTGATGGTGACTCACATCTTATAGGCAATGTTCCCTCTAAGGTGTGCGGGTGTGCGCACTGTTTGGCGTCATAGCGTACCCAAAATAAGGCTTCTCCATGTGCCGCCTTTTATGTTGCAGTATGTTGATTTATCATGTATAAGATCATCAATATTTTGGACAATGAACCACTTTCTGAGGTTCCAATACCTACGCCTCTGCTGCCTTCTATCTTCCCCCACATAATGAGTTGTAAAATATCTTATTTATCATTGCGGAGAATGTGTCCTCAGGATGTAGCTTTCCTTTGATAGTTGTTAGTTCTCTTGACTTATTGATGCGTCTTAATACATCTTCATTAGTAATGTGGTTAACCCAGGCCCTACCAGTAGCCTTCCGCTGGTATGGTAATGTTTTTCGTGTAAAATTTAATTTTTATACGCACACCAAGATTCAAACTGAGAACATTGCTTATTAACCTGAGATCTTTTAAATGAAGTGTATTTAATTATTATAACTATGAATAAAAATACCTCTTTTAACCTTACATAACATTTATATGTAATCGGTTATTCCTCAGATTGTACTGACTCACTTTGAAAATTTATATTTGATACGGTAAAAGTAAATCTTGAGAATTCTGGTTAGATTGTGTTTAGTGGTAGTTGTTCTAAAAAGATAAAATATTTATTTAAAAGTAAACTGATTTAAATTGCCTAAATATAAAATATGAAGTATGTATAAAACCATTCTATTTTAGGTGCTTCGAGGAGACAGGCTACCGGTCAATATATGTCGGAAGTGTTTTTCCAAATTAACTTCCGCGTACAAATTTAAAATTCTTGCAGAAAAATCTTTAAAACAATTACAAAGCTGCTTGTTGCCAACCGAGGACAAGGGCAAAATTTTTGAGACTGAAATAATATTAGAAGACAATATAAAGAAAGAAGAAACAAACATCATCATTGAACATTTGCCAGCGGATGGCTCCGGAAGTCGTGTCTGTCCCGAGGAGGGAAATAAAGAGGACGAGGACGACCCGAGGTTGTCGGATGGATCCTACAGCGACGAGGATAATGTTCCCCTGGGGTTCTCAGAGTACAAACGGGAGAAGGTCTCGCCAAATACCTTAGAAGGAGAGGCGAGTGAGTTTTGTTTGTTATATAATTTTGAGGTTGTTTTTAATATATTCTATAATTAAATACAGTTGACATTAAAAAATCCAGCCATTTTTTAATTGACCGCGTTGTCACGCCACTGTTTTCTGGAGGTGCCATTTATGTTTTGATGGTGCTGTAGCAGCTGTTGGGTCTTACTTAACAGGCATTGATGCTCATTTTATCATTTATTTATTCCTGAATAGCCCCATTATGGATTCAGCAAATAACAGAAGTGATGGTGCGATGTCTATCGTAGATGAGGTGGGAATGCTAACAATACTTGACAGCGGTGTGTCTGTGCCGATCGTTTGTGAAACATACCACATTGGCTCTTCAACAAACAAAAACTTATTTTCTGATAGTAGATCAAAAAAGCAAGTGTTTATAAGAAAGTCAATGACGGAGGGGAAAATGGTTTATTTAGTTGATAAACATTCAAATTTAATTTAATTTGCTTTTCATTCAGTGTTTAATTTTCTTTCTTTAAAGGACTGTACATACTGGTAGTTAAATATATACAGCATATATAACCATAAAAAATTTGACATTTTCAAAAATCCGGCACTCGGGTCCGAAGGTAGTCGGATTTTTGAATGTCAACTGTACTATATTTAATCATGATGTTAATTACACTGTAATAACCATTTGGTTTTTTTGACCTGGGTCGATTTTTGTTTCATCCAATGTGTCATTTGGAGAAATTGAAAAAAGTAAATTCTATCACCCAAGAAATCTGCACTGGCTGAGTATACTTGTAAAGTCTGAACAACATCTTCGTTAAAACTAAATTTAAACAATAATTTTGTCTTCCATTTTAAACGTTTGCAATGTCTGAGTTACCAGTACACATCGGTATAAAAATAGATGCATTAGTGTCGAGAGTCATCAGGATTGTGGAAGGCAAACCGTAGTGGTTTGAAATCTGCCGAAGTGTCATATTCTAAAAGAAGAGCTGGCGCTACATTTTGGTTATTTTTATGATTCCATGACAATAGTATACATGGCAACTGCAAAAAAGACAGGTGCACACTGTGACAAGTGCACACAAAGACAACTACACAAAGTCAGCTTTTCACTATGCTGCCGTAACTTTGAATTTAATAATCAAACAAAACAATCTTAATGTAATATAAATTAAATGTGATGTAATATAAATTAAATAAATTAGAAAGATAAATTCAATTTATCGACAAAAAAAAAATTTTCTGCCACCGAGATCTCTTTCTATTCAGTGGCAGCTAAAAAAAATTTTTTTTTTCAATAAATTGAGTTTATCTGTATGTATATCTTTCTAAATGATGCATTTAATTTGTATTAAAATATCACGGAACTATGTTGTAAAAAAATCACAACTTCAAAAATAATAATGCGTTATCTTTAAACTATCTTAATGTAATTAATTAATTAGGGCCCGAGCCCGCTCGAACTTACCAGGAACAAAATAAAAGGTTGAAATACGGTCTCCGGTAGGTGTCGCTATTCAAAGCAAAGATAAAATATAAAACGTGTCAGATGAATAAATTATATCATGACGGATTAATATGTCGCTGGCCGTGGTGGGAAGTGTTTTATTTTATTACTTTGTACGCACATGACTTGTGTGCAGTCTGCAATCTGGTCACCTATTTTCATGTGACCACATTTGTGACAATTGTAAGTTGTCCAGTTCAAGGCCAATTCTATTTGTATACAAGGCTGACATTTCCAAATATACGGGTCTATTCTCAATTTCAAATCAATTTCAATAACCATGATCTACTCCGTTATTGTATAACATTGTATACTTCGTCAATTTTGACGTATTCTACGATTGAGTGACGTGAAACCAAAGGTTCAATTTCAACGATTGGTTATGCGAATATTGCTAATGTTTGTTGTCTATACTTGTATATTTTATTTGTGGTGTAGTCGGCTTCTGATTGGTCGATAACCAAATAGACATGAAAAAGGGTTGTGTATTCGCAAGCATCGACATCAGTACATGACTTTATTTATTCTGTTAGAAAAATAAACACGGATTATAATTTTTAAAATGTCTTATATACATATTCTTATAAATATACAAGAATTAATGATTTACTAAAATAAGTAAGCTGTCTCTCTGAAACGCATGATTAATAAGTATTTTCATTGACTATACCATGTTTCAAACTTTTTGGTTTAGCAACTGATATAATTTGTTGATTCGCTAATTTTTTTTTACGAAGGGCACTTTACAAAAATAAAATAAAACGGTATTTAACGATCCAGCGTCTTTAGTTAATCAACATATTTTTTTAGATTCCGATCCGATGCGGGACAATGCGCGATTAAATAAAGGAACAGTTTTCACCTCTGTACTTTCTAATACGTATCGTTATTAAATAGTTCCCATTTATATTTATGCTTTCATTATAAATAATCATCGGTCAATCGTACGAACTTTATTTAAACATTGAATATGGTGAAAAATCTATGCACGCCCATTCAGAACACAATTTTTTTTCTAAAAATATATGAAAATTTTAATTTTACCGTAAAATAACCAATATTCCGCATATAGTAATTATAATTCCGCATATAGTACACAGAAAGAAAAACACATCGAAATTGCATTAGACAGATATAATCAATAAATCCTTTTTATGTGTTTAATATGTCTGCATACATTAATAAAACATTAGATCTATTAAAACAGTAACTATTCGATTAATAACATAAAATAAATATTAAAGTGGAAAGTAGTAAAATCTTTTTTACGTTATCTGTAGAAATAAAAAACAATCAGTCATTACTATAGGAATATAAAACTTATCAGTCAAGATGTGTACATAAAATAAATAAAAGCGTTAACTAAGTCAGGCGAACCAGGTTACTTTCGCCCACCTTGGCAATAATTAACCATTTCTTAATGTAGACTACACTTGATACAAAGTTGACTATTATCCTACCAGGTACAAGGAGAAATCCACGCGTCCATTCCTGCAATGCTAGATATTTCTTTACTAGTCAGGAATCTCCCATTCCACCACTGTGGCATAATTTAGTGCAGCGGTATATATACAGAAGTCAGAACAGCAGGCGTTTCCTGTGAAACCATTATTTTTTCTATAACGAATTCGATGTTATCGAATAAATTACACTAACAAGAGCAAAATGGTTATATTTGAAGTGTTAATCTACTTGTCATGGATCCTGCATGGAATTTGAAAACAATACTTCTCATAGAACAAGAAAGTCGGTATTTTTGCGAAATCGATTCTTTGTTGACATCCCTAATTCTAATATTTTCTATGGTTATTACTTCAAAACATAAACAGAGGAAAACGTATTTTGTTTTACGAAAATAAATATTTTGCATTAGAAAATAGATATGTCGGCACACCGCGGAATTAAAATGTCGTCGGCACGGAGAAGCCTGATGGTGGACTGGATTGAAATTCCAAAGAACAATGTGGTATTGAAAGGAAGTGAGTGATAAAATTATTATTTATTTTCAAAATTAATATTTATTTACTTTCATACTACTTCATTTTCATATGTTGCTTGAATTTTGTAGTGAAATATCCTCACCCAAGCTTTGAGCCACACTTAAGAGGAAGTGGGAAGAACTGGCCCAAATATTAAATAATTGTAATGATGGGTGCACTAAAACGCCAGATAAATGGAAAAAGGTTAGTTTCATTTTCTTAATTATTTTTTTTTAATGAAATTGATCTGTATGATTCTAAAACCAAGTCAAGATTTTTAATGAAAACACTTTGTATATTTACTTATAATACAAAGATTATGTGTCTTGTAATTTTTACTGAATTAGTGTATGTAATCACTTTTTATTTCACATTTATTTAATTTAGAATCAAATTTATCCCTCAGATCAAACAGTTAATGCTTTTATTCCCGGATTATGTGGTTTATCATTTAATTATTTTATCTCATATAGCACATTTTCAGTCTTTTATAGAATTACGCGCAAACGTTAAGAGCAAGAAATCACTTCCAGGAAGACGGTAGGGGGACCACCTACATTACGTCTCTCAGAAGAGGAAGAGAGATTTCTAGCAGTCGAAAGGATGCTAGGAATCACTGGAAATCCAAAGCTAAAAGAGATTGGAATTTCTCCGGACATTAGCCTACCAGAGAATATACAAGGAGAAAGCAGGGCATCCATTTCACCATCGCCAGATATTTCTGCATCACCAGATATTTCTGCAACGTCATCGCCATATAGTTCTGCAACACCCAATATTCCGACAGGATCCTCACGTAGCTCAGTTCAATAACCGAGGCCATCTCTGCGCTCACGCCCACAACCACGGGCTTACACGACAAGAAGCTGCATGGCAGAAAGAGCTATGCAGATGCAAGCATCATATCATGCTGAGAAAATGGAAAGCCGCGCTGCACTTCTAAACGCAACAATAGTCAACTTTGTATCAAGTATAGTTTACATTAAGAAATGGTTAATTATTGCCAAGGTGGGCGAAGGTGCCCTGGTTCGCCTGACTTAGTTAACGCTTTTATTTATTTTATGTACACATCTTGACTGATAAAGTTTTATATTCCTATAGTAATGACTGATTGTTTTTTATTTCTACAGATAACGTGAAAAAGATTTTACTACTTTCCACTTTAATATTTATTTTATGTTATTAATCAAATAGTTATTGTTTTGATAGATCTATAATGTTTTATTAATGTATGCAGACAAATTTGTTTATTATTACTACAGTTAAATGTGAAATAATATTTATAAGATTATATAAAAACATAACATTAAACCTGTGTTTTAATTGTGTATACGTATACAATATATATAAAACCTCTTTCCAAATAAAAAGTATGAGAAGGATATCTGTTATCCCTTTATTTACAATATTCTAAAAATAAGGGAAATTAAATAAAAATATGAGTTGCACATAATGAATTTAATAATATGTATAGGTAAGGAATATCCCCTGATTCTATTACATCTGTCAGAAAGAATCAGGAAAGAAAACTGACATGGTTATATATTCACAAATGGTTTGTTTACAAGATAAAAATGTAATAATACTTTAGAGGTTGGGTAAAGTTACTGAATGTATATAAGTCAAATTTATAAATGTAAGGAAAAAAAAAATTCAACTAAAATATTCTTGTATGACTTCATTCCTGACTTGCCGCCGTCGAATTGGAATGCTTGATGCATGATCATTAATTGGTCCAATGACATCTGTAAATAAATAAAAATATTTTAAAAAGAATTATAGTGTTGTGTTTATCGTTAAACTAATTAAAGTAAATCATAACATACTGTTAAATATGCACCCATCACCAGCAACATCATGTAGTGGGACATTTCTGGAGATACATATATTATGCAGTACAGCACATGAATAAAATATTTGCCCTGCAAGTCGGACTATAGTTTAGAACTCTGTGCTTCAGAATGCAACGAAATCTTGATTTTAAAAGTCCTATGCACCTTTCCACAGCATTTCTTGTTTTAATGGGGGCTTTATTATTGTATCTGGATTCTGGTGTATTAAGTCCTGAATTTTCGTAAGGTGTGAGAAGCCAGGATTCTGATGGATATCCAGAATCACCTGAAAATTCAACAATACGTCATCGTTATGCCCAAATAATGTAATACGATTTGTATATTTTCACTATGAAATTATAAAAAAAAATTACCCAACTCTAGCATTTCGATTTTCCAAAAATCTTCTAATCTGTGATGTATGCCATATTGCTGCATCGTGAGTGCACCCGGGATACAATGCATTAACTGACAAAATCTTAACATCTGCTCCACATATCTGGAACAAAATAATTATTAAAAAGTAAATTTAATAACTTTGTGATATAATATAATTCCCCAATATTCCATATATATTTACAATTTGTGCGTTAATACTGTAATACCCTTTTCTATTAAAATAGGCTTGTCTATTATTTCTTTAGGAGGGTTTGATTATGAGTTCCATCAATACATCCAACTATACTGAGGAAGTTGAATTTTTCAAAAAATCTAAAAAAATTAGCATTAACACATTTAAAAATACTAAATAATTAATCAAATAAGTTTATTAATCTTTTATATTACTTTTTGACAGCAACTTTACATGGGAAAAGATTCATGTCTTAAAGAGAATAAAGAAGGAATCATATCCGGCCATATGGAAATAGTGTGCTTACTGCAATTGCGCTGTGGAAATGTCCTCATCATTTGTCGGGAAAACAACCCATTCTGTTAGCAAGTGTTCACAAATTACCTCAGTCACTTCATTCAAGCACCTGCTAACAGAAGATTGTGACAAGCCAAGGCAATGGTTGCCTTGGGTGTTAAGACCCGTGCGAGTAAAATTTAAAGCTGTTATCACCTAGAATTCAAATTATCTATTTACTTTCAGTATAATCATGGCAAGATTAAAAAAATCGATATTTAGGGTGTCATTCTTGTGCAATAATAACACTTTTATTATCAAAATTTTGTAAAGTACAATAAAAAAAAATACGAAAAATAACCTAAAAAGTAGTGAGTATTACTTCAAAACATTTACCTTTTTTTGTGGTGTTATAGATCCTGAATACCTTGAAACTCTTAAAAAGGGAGTTAATACTTCAAATAAATATATAACGGTGTCGTTATCAAGGCGGTATAGTAAAAATTTCCCATTTGGAATTTCCATCGGCTTGCACAAATCACGCAAACGTCTTTCCATTCTCGAGTTTCGACTAAAAATATAAGTTTTTAGTTAAAATAAGTACTAATACAGTATTCAAAGTTCACAGAAAAAGGTTTGTTCATAAATTACCTATTGATTTCCTCATCCGCAGCGTCCTAGAGAAGAATCACGGCCAATCTTGTTGTCATTTTTTTTTTGACAGATTATGGTACGTTTATCTCCCTCACTCTCTCTCTCTCTCTCTCTAATTCAAATATAACACGGACGTTAATTTACGTACTGTCTATTTTTGAGGGTAGGTGTAACAATCACCTTCATTTCAATATTGAAATTTTGAGAATAGGTCTGATAATATGTCTACACTATCCACAATAGGTGGGAAGAAGGATGGGAGGCCTATTTCCTTCGGGCAGTTTGTTCAGTCAGACATTCAAAATATTTAACAATTATTACAATTATATTCTGCAGAAAAATTATTCGTCAAGAAAAAAGTCGGCCGCAGAAAACCTTCAGAATTGGAGACGTCTTGTGAACCGACCGTCTGTCACCTGTGCGGGAAGCTGGTGAAGAACCTCAGCGTTCACAAGCTGTCTCATAGTGTGAAGAGGAGGGAGCTGCCGTGCGAAGAGTGCCCCAAGGTGTTTGCCTGCTACTCGGGCAGGAAGAAACACATGGCCACCTTCCACCTGGGGCAGAGGTTTTACTGTGAAATATGCAAGAAATGTAAGGCCACAACATTAACAACTCTCGTTGTACTATTATTCACACTGATTGTCTGATTGATCCACGATAACATAGAATGTCGAGTCACCACTAAAGGGGTTATGCGATGTTATAGAACAATGCCACTTTGGGGACAACGTGTGTGTGTGTGTGTGTTTTATGAATTATGAGGTATATACCTGTTGTGTGCGGGTCCGAGTGTATATGTTATGAAACAGAAGATTAAGTGTACGAGAGTCCGGGTGCCTCCAAATAGTGTGCAAACACCCAGTGTTCACCGTTCTTTTAATTAATATTGCGGTGTGTGTGTGTGGCCAGAGCGGATGGTACAAGTTTATTGATGTTTGAATACACAGTAACAGGTAGAAGTATATGCCAATAAGAAGTCTACAACATGGAGCGTTTGATGTGATGAATTTATTACGCACAGGGCGGCTTCGCGGATGGCTGCGTGCGCGTCGTATTGGCACATATTGGGGTCGGTACTAGGCATGTTTTGAGGTTGATGAGAGCCCAGTTTGCACCCAGGCATATGCAGGGTGCATGCAGATTGTGAGTGTAAAATTTCACCTTTTGAACCATTTCAATGGTTGCACTGCATTAAATATACACCTGAACAGACATCAAATATGTTTAAGCTCTGTGCAAACCTCAACTACTTCAGAGATATGATTGTATTATTAGGTTGTAGATATCGAGGAACAAAGACTCAAAGGTATTCACAATATGAGTTATTACTATTTTCCAGATTACAAACGCGGGCTGGACCACATGAAGCTGATGCACTCGAGCGCCCCACGGCCGCATGCGTGTCCGCAGTGTCATAAAACCTTCTTAACGCGCACACATCTTAAACTGCATGTGTCATCCCACACCAAGGAGCGTCCCTTCTCGTGTCCTGTCTGCCAAAAGGCCTTCAGAAACAAATCCAACAGAGATGTTCACAGGTAGCATGTCAGCATGCCATTAGGTCAACAAGTTCACACACACGTGTATATACGGGCTGTCCAAGACACAGTTGCTTATGGTTAGGGGGACATCACTAGCAATTCATTGAGCGTCAAATAGTGTTGTCTGAAATTTAACGATTTAGAATTTATTCAAACTTTTGTGATCACAATGGCTGTGTTTAAATTATTATAGATTGAGACATTAGAAATACATATTGTGTTTAGCAATGAAATTTCTGTTGCAGGAGAAGCGTGCACGAGAAGGAGAGTAATTTCATCTGTCAGTACTGCTCCAGGGGATTCTTTTCTTCGCAAGAATTGAAGAAACATTTATGGTAAAATTGCACACTAATAAACACTATAAAACATTCTTCATTACTTAACCTTTTCGAAGCCATGAAAGTGCAAACACGCAAAACTTTTCATGTCACGTAAGGCCATGGATGCGCAAATGCAGCATTCACTGTTCGATCCTTAATATGCGTGATAAATTACGATTTTCAACATGTCACCTATTCGAAATTGTACCATCATCTATGGACAACGATCCTAAGCTTTCACAATATTTCTAAAACCTTTAAATCTCATAAAATCTGTAATTAGTCAATGAGCTTCATTTGACAGCTGCCAGAGATCGCTAGGGTTGGCACTTAAGAAGTTTTTTTTAAAAAGGGATTTTTACAAATCGTCCACTTAGTTTACTTTTGTTTTGATGGTGTACTTTTTTTGCTTGAATATGCTTAGTGTATTGTGGGTGAATATATCTATGCCTATAAAATTCACATTTTATCTTTATGTTAGCAATATTTGATTGACGTTCTGTGTCTGATTTTGTTTCTTTGTGTTTTCTATACAAGTTTTTTCATATTTCTTTTGGTGACTTTATAAAATAAGATAAAAAAGTGAAATTGTGATAACCCTGTTGTATATTTTCCTAAAAGATTTATATTAGATTTTCATTTAAAAAATTATATCATAAATTTGGATAACCTAATTCTTTGGTGAATTTTTACACTTTTCTACCATATTGTGGTTAATTTTATTAAATTTATGTTATGGAAAAATGTCTGGCCTATAGGTGTCCCCCATAATAAATAAAGCTGGCATTCAAAAAGTTAAGTGTCTAAAATAAATTAGATGTATAGAAACATAGGGACAAAGACCAAATCTGTGTCAAAAAAATATAGTTAACACCGGGACTCAAATTCAGAACTTTATATTGCCGGTGGAATGCTTGAGGCAATTCCGCTATATCATTCTCTTCAAATTTGATCATCATATGTTACATTTTAGCTAGTTATTATTAACATTAATTTGTTAATTTTGAGAGTTGTACGTTTTGAGAATGAACAAGTTATTTTCAATTTAATTCATCCTTATAAAATGCAAGTCAACAAATATACATTTATACACTTGACAGTGCGTTGATACAATATTGGCTACAATGATACAACTTTGATACAATACTGACAACAATGATACAACATTGGTACAAATTGACAACAATAATACAACTTGATACAATACTGACAATAATAATACCACATTGGTACAATATTGACACAGCATTGATACAATATTGACAACAATAATAATAATAATTTATTTATTTGATTCTTATTACAGTGTGTTATATTATAATCGGATAAACATTTCAACAAAGTAAGACATATATTTGGGTATCCTGCCTGCTACACTCACTAGTAGCATACTGTATTATAGCAGACAGTGTTCTTCCAGTATAGTAGTAAACAAAGTGAAATGATCAATGCACAAAATTATATGTGTATACATATAAAGAGTTAAACAAGATGTCATTAGATTAGGTAAATACTTTGTAAAACTTAACTAAACTCTCCCTTTACCGCAACAATAGTTACAACCTCCCCATCCTTTCTCCCTAATTTCCTATTTCCTGCATCTAAACACCTATGTAGCTAAATATTTTTGTGGATTTTCATTACATATTAATATCATATGTTAAATATTTATTATGTTTGTTATAATATGTTTATAATTTATAATGATACAATTACTTTGCTGGTTCGATGGTTCCTAGCCCGGTCCTGCAAGAGGTTACTCTAAGGAGGGTCTTTGAGTTCACGAGGAGATCAATAGTATAAAAATGTATGTATGTAATTCTTTAACGTGACTAACTATATTCTTCTCTTGCAGGTGCCACACCAATGAGAAGAACTACAAGTGCAAGGAGTGCGGAAAGAGCTTTGCCAGGTCCTCCAATATGAGACTTCACGAGAAGAAGCACACTGGGATCAAGGATGTGCACTGTATCGTCTGTAACAAGGGGTTCTACAACAAGGGGTAGGTCTCGCATTCATATTCTCTTATTTATTTGATCTATTATGAACTTGGAATTCCTCACCACTTATACAATCTACAGTGGAACTTCGGTTTATGAACATAATTCTTTCCGTAAAACTTTTTGAAAATCAAGTTGTTCGTAAACCGAAACAATTATTCCCATAAGAATCAATGTAAAATCTATTAATCTGTTTAAGACCTCAAGAACTAAAATCCTATAAAAGCAATTAAAATTCATGGTTTTAATTTAAAAGGAATTGGAAGTAATAAAACGAAAAGAATAAATGTAAAAACAAACTTTATTTGAACTTATTTTACAAAATATGTAGTAAAGTGTTATTGTTTGTAAGTGGACTCCCCTTCTATGAAAACATCGGGTGCTTGAAGTTCATCAGGTTTTGTTTCTTCTTGCTTTTTATAATGTTGCAGAAATGAGACATGACATTATCTGATTTGATCAAGTTTTATCGGGGTGATGTTTTCCCACAAAACTTTGCACCTCACTCCAATTCGGGCACATTTCGTGAATTGAGGACATAGGAACATCTTCCATTCGTTTGTCAGTCTCTGAAAATAATATTTTCTCTGTCACCGTTTTTGCTGCTCATTAAGAAGTTGTTTCAGTTCTTCCTTAGTGAGTTCTGAGACTGCCTGCCTGTTTGTAAACCGAAATTCTGTTCGCAACTAATTTTCATAGCAAGCATGTTTTCATCAGGATTTTGGTTCGTAAACAGAATTGTTCGTAAACCAAGGTTTCACTGTATAAGGATACATTGATGCTATAATGTGTGCCTTGCAGGGCGTTGAAGACCCACATGGTCTCCCACAGCCAGGAAAAGAAGCACGAATGCAGGTATTGCGGCCTGAAGTTTGGCCGCTCCTACAGCCGCAACAAGCATCAGAGAACTGCTCACGAAAGTAAAATTTAACATAAGAGATCTCGGATCATCTTTGATGATAATGAAATGTACTATATATAATACTATAATGTATATTTATAATAAAATGCGTACACGAGTTTTAATTTTTTTAATAGTTTTATGAAAAGGTTTAAAACACCCGCAACACATCAGGCGAATTGTTTGCACATTTCTCTAGAATTATATATTTGAAACAGATTATCAGAATATAGATTGTTATATATAGACCAAAGAACTAAGTTTTTGCAGATGGGATTGTAGGTGTGATCTCCACTTGCAGATGATAATGTATTTGTGTTAATTTCGTAAAAAGTTCTGTGGAATATCCAGTGGTTGTTAATTGGGAGCCCCTTGCACGGGGCTCAATTCTAAGTAAGAGGTGATTTCAAACAAATTAACGAAGAGAGGATGTAAATAATATATGTAAATATTTATTGGGTTGCCTATCTTGAAGTGCGCGTATTTTATACTTGTATTATCTTTTGTTTGTTATGTAACATTGATTGTACATTTTTGTGACTTGTAACTGATTTTTGTTTGTTCTGTCACAGTTGCAGAACCGTGGCCGGATCCACGGCTAGGCGAAGGAATCCTTTGCTTCCATTGTCGGTGCAGACTAGCTGCACGTGGGGAATGTCGCACACAGGATTCCACCGAGCGAGCGTATTTTAATTCGGACCGACCGATTTTTAATTGACACCCACGGATACCTGGTATTCTTGGGAGTGCATTTCGCAGGCACCCGCGTCCCACGGGAACCTTTTCTTCCGTCTTTTAGGTTGGGTTGGGTTGGGTTGGGTTGGGTTGGGTTGGGTTGGGTTGGGTTGGGTTGGGTTGGGTTTGGTTGGGTTGGGTTGGGTTGGGTTGGGTTGGGTTGGATGGGTTAGGTTGGATTAGTTTCGGTTCGGTTCGGTTCGGTTCGGTTCGGTTCGGTTCGGTTCGGTTCGGTCCGGTCCGGTCCGGTCCGGTCCGGTCCGGTCCGGTTCGGTTCGGTTCGGAAGAAGAAGAAGAAGAAAACTAAATGACACGACGGCGATATTCCGGTGAAAAAATTAGAAGAATAAATAAAATCTCGGGTTAGATATAAATAATAAAAAAAAAAATATATAATAATAATAATTATATTAATATTAATATTTTTTAGGAGAACACATTCTTATTGTGAAGTTGTAATTATTCAGAACATAAGTCTGTGATATTTTAAATATGAATTAAATATATTAATTATAAAGATATACATATAAAATCAATTTTATCGAAAAATATTGTTGTTGCGCTACCGAGATTCGAACCTGGATCTCTTCCTCCCGATCCCGGTAGTGTAAAACTAATAATATCACCATCATATCATAAACGAACGACCGACCGACCGACTAAATTTAACTACGAGTCCGATTCTGAAAAAATTATTATAAATGTTTTTTTAAAAAAAACGTAGATTCTGGTAAAGAAACAATATGGTCAGTTATGACATCATCCTGAAAGATAGATGAAAGTGGTTAATGAAACAAAGATAATAAATAATTCGGGAATCTCTTTAATGCTGCTAATTTATATGATTTTGGCAGCTGGTTATACATACAGCTTAGGAGCAATGTGTGATGCATGTCTCTGTCTGTCCAATTCCTAATTTGGAAAATTTAAAAAAAATGACATGTTCAAATATTGATCTAGACAGACAGACAGACCGACCGACCGACCGACCGACCGACCATTGTTAAATGCATCCATTTTAAGGTGTATATATATACTACTGCAGTTATGGAAAAATGTGATAAGGCGTGACATTGAAACATTATTTGCCGGTCTCAAAAAAATCGGACGTTACGGTTTCGTTTCTTTAATTTTTGTTTTTCTTTTCTTTTTTCTATGTCAGTTAGGATAGATTTTTTTTTTTTTTTTTTTTTCTTTCTTTCTTTCCTTGCTTTTTGTTAACGAGGATTGGTTAACAAGTATAATTACAAAATTTTAGCTTAAAGAGATATTGTAGACATAGTTATAAACAAAGTAAAGTAATGAATAAAGATAAAAGATATTGCAAAACATTAAAGATAATAACAATTATAAAAATACATTATTAGAAAACATTTATAAGTGTAGTTAAGAAACAATAATAATTAATGTATAATGTATAATGTATAATGGTTGGGTTGGGTTGGGTTGGGTTGGGTTGGGTTGGGTTGGGTTGGGTTGGGTTGGGTTGGGTTGGGTTGGGTTGGGTTGGGTTGGGTTGGGTTGGGTTGGGTTGGGTTGGGTTGGGTTGGGTTGGGTTGGGTTGGGTTCGGTTGGGTTGGGTTGGGTTCGGTTGGGTTCGGTTCGGTTCGGTTCGGTTCGGTTCGGTTGGGTTGGGTTAGGTTGGGTTAGGTTCGGTTCGGTTGGGTTATGTTCGGTTAGGTTCGGTTCGGTTGGGTTCGGTTCGGTTGGGTTGGGTTGGGTTGGGTTGGGTTCGGTTCGGTTCGGTTCGGTTCGGTTCGGTTGGGTTGGGTTAGGTTGGGTTAGGTTAGGTTGGGTTAGGTTAGGTTAGGTTAGGTTAGGTTAGGTTAGGTTAGGTTAGGTTAGGTTAGGTTAGGTTAGGTTAGGTTAGGTTAGGTTAGGTTAGTTATGGCAATCTGAAAACGGTAACGGATACGGTTCGGTATCGGTAACGGTATAGGTTCGTATCAGGTACGGTTCGGATACGGATACTGGATCGGTATACTGAACGGAACGTGAAACATACATGTACTGACTGTTAAGGGTAGGTTTGGTTCTGGTTAGGTAAAGGAAAGGAACCTGAACCGGAACTTATCTGATCGGCAACGGAACGGGTAAGAGGAACTGGAACTGTTACGGAACGTGATCGGAACGGGAACTGAACGGATCGGAACGGAATCGGTACGGACTGAAACGAACTTAAAGGATACGGAACGTAACATGAACTGTTAACGGAACTTAACTTATTAGAGACGTTAGCTAAACGTGTAGACTTACTTAAACTTGAACTTTACCTTGTAACGGAACTTAAGATTAGACTGGACTGGAAACTGATTACGAACAAACTGAACGTGAACGTCAAACCTATCTGAACGGAACTTAGACTTAACTTAACTGGACGTTAACTTTCGTACGAGTAACGTAACCGTAACTGAAACTGATACGGAACCAGTAGAAGGTAACGGAACGGACGTGATACGTGAACTGAAAAACTTGTACTGACGGAACGGAACGTAAAGTGTACGGAACTGCGTAACGAACGTAACGAACTTAACTTTAACGTAAACGGAACTTGTGTGGGAACGTAAACGTACGTAACGGAAACGTAAACAGGAACGGTACGTAACGGCAACGAACTGGAATCCGGAAAGGTACGTGAACGAAGGTAACCTAAGGCTTTATCTTAACTTAACTTAACGGTTAACGGTAACTGAAAGTAACGGAAACGTTAACGACGGAACTTAACTGAACTGTAACGGTAACTGTTAACCGTAACTGAACTACTAACTGAATTAAAACTTCTAACGGTATCTGTACGCGGAACGGAACTGAACGGAATCTGTGTGAACGGAACGAAACTTAACTGAACGTAACTGAAACTTAACTTAACTTACGTGAAACTCTGTAAGCGGTAAACGTAAACTTACGGTAAACTTGAACTTAACGTAAACTTAACTTAAACTTAACGTAAACGAAACTGAAATCTAACTTTAACGTAACTTCAACTTAACGGAACGTAAAGAACGGTACTGACTGGAACGGAACTTTAACCTGTAAACTGAGAAACGTGAACCGAGAACTTGAACGGAAAGGTGAACGTGAATCGTTAACTTAACTTAAACTTAACTTTAACGTACTGTAACTTAGGAACTTAACTAAAACTTAACGTAACTTAACGTTAACTTAACGTGAACTGAACGGAAACGGTAACGGAACGGATCTTAACTGTAACTAACCTTGTAAAGACTTAACGTGTGAACGAACGGAACTTACGTAACTTAACGGAACTTAAGCGTGCTAGACTGTACTGAACGGAACTAACTGTTGAACGGAACTGTGGAACGTAACGAACCGTTGAACCCTTAACCTTAACGTGACGGTAACGTAACTAACTTACTATAACTTTGAACTTAAACGTAACTTATCTAAACTAACTTACTTAACGTAACTGAACGTGAACTGAACGTAAACTGGAAACTGAACTGTAACGTAAACTAACTTAACGGTATCATGCAGAACGGAAACGTTAACGGTGTATCTGGAAGCGTAACTGTAGGAGCGAACGGTATACATGAACTGTAACGGAAACGGAACGTAACGGTGAATCTGATCACTTTACGGAACGTAACCTGTAAAGTATGAACTAACTGAAACTCTAACTTTAAACGTAACAGAGAGACTTAACTTTACTGTAAACGAACTTAACATAAACGTAACTTAAACTAGAACTCAAAAGCTAACATTTAACTTAACATGAACTTAACGTAACTGAACGTAACTGTAACTAACGAACGTCAAATGAATCTGAACTTTAACTTAACTGTAACTAACTAACTGAACTGAACTTAACTTAACTCTGTGAACTTACGTAACTAACCTTTACTAACTTACTTAACGTGAACTTGACTTGTGTAACGTACTTAACTGAACCTGTAACGGAACTGTAATGCTATTAACTTAACTTAGTCTTACGTGAACTTAACTTAAGCTTAACCTTAACTTAACGCTTTCTGTAACTTAACTTACGTAACGTATCGTAACTGTAACTTTCAAAACGTAACGTAACATTAACTAAAAACTGAACAGTGAACCTAAATTAACTTGAAACTGTGAACGTGTAAGACTTAACGTAAACTGAACTTAACGGAACTGAAGCTTAACTTGAAGCGTTAACTTAACTTAACTGTAACAGTAATGAGAACGTGTAACGTTACTAGAGTAACTTAACTAAACTTATAACGTATAACTTAACTGTAACGTTAACAGTAACTGGATAACTAACTGTAACTTAACTTAACTGAACGTACCGATAAACTGAACGTGAACTTAACGGAGACTGAACGACGGTAACTAACTGAACGTAACCTGCTAATAATGAACGTGTACGTTAACGAGAACGTAAACGGACTGATAGTTTACGTAAACGTAACTTAAACCTAAGGAACTTTACGGAACTTAACGGTGAATCTGTACTCGGAACCGGGTAACGTGGAACTGAACTGGAACCTGAACGTGAAGCTTGAACTTAAATTCAACTGTACGGAACGTTGAACTTGATCGAAAGCTTAACTGTAACTTTAACTCTTACTAACTTACGTAACGGAACGGAACTGAACGTGTAACTGAAACTTAACTTAAACTTAACTTAGACTGAACTGCAACGGTAACTTAACGTAACGGAACGGAACGGACAACATTAACTGTAACGTGAACTGTTAACTTTAACGGAA
Source organism: Eubasilissa splendida (assembly GCA_031772225.1). Taxonomy (NCBI): domain Eukaryota; kingdom Metazoa; phylum Arthropoda; class Insecta; order Trichoptera; family Phryganeidae; genus Eubasilissa; species Eubasilissa splendida. The sequence goes on along the minus strand of CM062862.1, from coordinate 30,662 downwards.
CGTGAACATGAACCTTAAACGTTAACCGTGAACGTAACTGTAACGGACGTAACGTAAACGGAATCTTGACCTGAACGTAACGTGAACGGAACGACGTAAATCGTAACTTAACGGAAACGGAACTTAGAACGAACTTGAACTTTACGTTAACTGTAACGTAACGTGAACTTAACTTAACTGGTTACTTGAACGGAACGGTAACGGAACGGTATATCGGTAACTGAAACTTAACGGAACGGAAGTCGTAAACTTAACGTTAACTTAACTATAGAAGCTGAACTTAACTTAACTTAACTGGAACATGTAACTTAACTTAAATTAACTGAACGTAACTGAACTTAACTTTTGAAAAACTTAACGTAACTGGAGAACGGATCTGAATGGGGGTTTTATTGTTTTTTTTTTTCTTAACTTAACTGAACTATAACGTAATCTGTAACTTAACTCGTAACTTAACTTACTGTAACTTAACTTTACTTAACTGTAGCGATGAGAACGTAACGATAACTTAACGTAACGGTAACTGAACTCGAACGACTAAACTTAACTTAACACTATAACTGGAGACTTAAAACTTTACTGAAACTGAGAACTGTGCGAACGTAACGGAACTGAACTAACTGTAAACCTGGAACTGTAACGTACGGAACCTGTAAACGGAACGTAACGTGAACTGAACTTAACTTAACGTTGAACGTTAACAGTAACTTAACTTAAACCTGAACGTGTGAACGGAAACTTGAACGGAAATGTAACTACTAATAATTGTAAACTGGAACTGGACGGAACTTTGACTAACGTGATCGGAACTTAACGTGTAGCTGAACTGAATACGTGTAACGTAACTTAAGACGTTTAACCTTAACGAAACGAACTTAACGAGAACGTTAACTGAACTGTTAACGTAAGCTGAGTAACGGAACTAGTAATCAGGAACTAGGAAACTTAACTTAACTAATGTTTACGTTTAACGTAAACTTAACTTAACTTAACAGTAGATGAACGGTAACTGACACAGTTACTCTAACATTACATTAACGTAACTTTAACTATGAACTTAACGTTAACTGTAACTGTAACGGACGTACTTCAACGTAACTGAACTTAACTGACTTGAACTGTAACGTAACGGAACGTACACTTACGTTTCAACTGAACTTGTAACGTAACTGTGGAGACTTAACGTAACTTGAACGCTTAACTTTAACTGTAACTTAAGCTGTAACCGTAAGCTGAAATGAACTAAGCGAAACTGTTACTTAACTAAACTTAACTGAACTTCACGTTAATCTTAACTTAACTTACTATAACTGTAACTGTAACGCTAACGAACTCTTAACGTAACTTGAACTTTAACCGAAACTTGAACTTAACTTAAACGTAAACCAGGACGTTAACGTGAAACGTACTTAACTGTAATCAGTTAAACTGGAACTTAACGAATACGTGAACTTGAAACGGAACGTAACTAACGTAAGACGTAACTGTAAACTATTTAACTGAACGTAACTGAACTTTACTTAACTTAACTTAACTGTACTGAAGCGTTAACGTCTAAATTGAACTTTCTAACTTTTAACTGAACTGAACTGCAACTAGAACTTAACTTAACGTGAACGTTAACTAGCCTTTAACTTAACTGTAACTTAACTTAACTTAACTATAACTAAACTTAACCGTTAACGTAACTTAACGTAACTTAACTTAACTGTAACTGAACTTACGTGAAGCTTAACTGTAACTTGAACTTAGACTTAAACTTATAACTTGACGTTAACGTTAACGTTACTCAACTTTAACTTAACGTGATAAGCTTAACTAACTTGAACGATACTTTAACTGAACGTAACTGTAAATGGAACTTACCTTAACTTCAACTTAATCTGGACGTTAACGTGAACTAACTTAACTGAACTTAACATAAAACGTAACTTAACTTAAAACTGAAATTTAACGGAAACGAGAACGGAACTTAACTTAACTGGAACTAACTTAACTGGAACGGAAAAGGAACTGAACTTAACTTAACTTAACCGTTTACTTATACTTAACTTAACTTACTATGAGAGCTTAACTTAGCGTAACTTGAACCATAACCCCTTGTAACGGGAACTGATCTTAACTGAACAGAAACCCTTGAAACTGAACCGTTGAACGGTAACGGAACATGATTAACTTAACGAACCTGTAACTTAGCGCTTAACGTAACTTCACTTTAAACTTAACTTAACTGGGAACAGTTAACCGGAAACGGAACGTAACGGAACTTGTAAACGAACTTAAACTGAACGTAACGTAACGTGAAACCTAAATGAACGTTACTGAACTTAACTTAACTTGAACTTAGCTAACGTAACGAATCTTTGAACGTAACGTAACTTAACTTTAACTTAACTAACTTAACTAACTTAACGGTAAACTTAAACGGAACGTACTTAACTTAACTGAACTTAACTGAATGAACAACTGGATCGTGAACTTAATGTGTGTTGAACGTAACTTAACTGCTAAACTTAACTGTTAACTGAACGTAACGCGTAACTTAACTTAAACTGTAACTTAACTGAACTTAACGTAACTTAACTTAACTGAACGTGAACTGAACGGTGAACGACTGAACTAACTAACGGTAACGTAACAAGAACTGGACAACTGAACTATACGTCAACTTGAAATTAACGTTAACTAACTTACGTAACTGAAAACTTACCGGAACTGAACGCTAAACGGAACGTACGAACTGAACGTGAACTTAACGTTAAACTTAAACGTAACGTTAACTTAACTGAACCTTAACTTAACTGTAACGGTAACTAAACGTAACTGATACTGAAACGTGAACTGAACGGAACTGTAACGTAAAGCTTAACTTAACTTAACTTAACTGGACAGGACGGAACGGAACTGACACGAACCTGAAAACGTTAACTTAACTTGTAACTTAACTTACCGTAAATTTAACTTAACTTAACTTAGAACTTAACAGTAACTTGAACGTAACTTAGACTTAAACGTGAACTTACTTAACGTAACATTAACGGAACTAAAGCTTAACTGAACTTAACGTGAACTGTAACTTAACTCTAACTTAACTTAACTAACGTAACTGATACTTACTTAAGTGAAACTTACGGAACTGAACGAACGTAACTTTACATTGGAACTGTGCAACGTAACTGAGACGGAACGTTAATTAGACTTAACTTAGACTTAACGTAACTGCAACTTAACTAAACTTGAAAACAGTGTAACTTCCGTAACGTAACGTTAAACGTAACTTACTAAAGGACTCGGTTAAACGACGTAACGTAACTTGTAACGGAAACTGAACGAGTACGTAACTGTACGAGAACTTAACATAACTGACTGAACAGAGAAACGTTACTGGAAACTGGCACTTAACTGAAACTGGAACTTAAACTGAACGTAAACAGAACCTGAACGTGAACGTGAACGGAACGTGAACGGGACTGAACCTGTAACGGAACGGTAACCTGCTAAACAATGAACAGTAACTGACGGAACGTTAACTTACACTGAACGTAAACGTAACGTCTAACGTAACTTAACGGCGAACTTAACGTAAAGCTTAACTGTAAACTGTAACCTTGAACGTTTGACTGTGAACTTACGTAACTACACTTACGTAACTTAACTACTTAATTACGTAACTGAACAGTGACATTAACGGTAACTTAACTGAACGGAACCGAACGGATACCTGTGAACCTTAACTGACTTAACTTAACGTAACATTAACTTAACTTTAACTTACCTTAGAGCGTCAACTTAAACTGTAACTGAACGTAACTTGATGTAACGTTAACGTAAACTGAACTGGAACGTAACGATGAGCTTAAGCTGCACTTTGAGGACTTACGTAAGCGGTATCTGAAACTGTCAAGCGTAAAGGAACTGAACTTAGAAACTTGTACGTTAAAACTGTAACGTAACGAAACTGCAACTGAACGTGAAAAATAATAAAAAAAAAAAAAAAAAAACACCTTACACGTTAACGAGTACTGAGAACTGTACCGGTAACGTGAATACTGAACGGTAATCCTTAAGAATGATACTGAATAGGTCGGAACGTTCTGAACGCGAACTGAATCGTATAGAGAACGGAACGGATACTTAACGGGTACTGTACTGGTACGTGAACGTGGTCGTAGAGCTTAACGTGAACGTGTATAAGTGGTCGTTATATAACGAACCGGTTCGTGTTTAACTTATACGTGAACGAGACTGGACGGTTATCGTGTACGGAAAACGTGAACTAACTGTATGTCGGGAATCGGTTAACGGTATCGGAACGTATACGGCGAACGTGAACGGAACTTTAACTTTGTAGTAATGACCTGAACTTAACGGTAACGATAACCCGGTGTTGAACTGTAAATGATAGGGATCGTAACCGGAATCGGTAAAATCGGTACTTAACGAGATCGATTAACTTGAACGTGTTTACGAACGTTTACGCGAACAGAACGTAAACGGAACTGTCTGACGAACCTGGACCTTAACTATCTGAACGGATTCGGTTCGGAACGAACGGTACGGTAACAGTAACATGAGACGGTAACTTATCTGTATACGTGATCGATAACTGTAACGGATCGAGGAACGGAAGTAACTTGACTGACACTGGTAACTGAACAGTACTCTAGAAGCGAACGAACGGTACGATACTAGAACGGAAGGTATCGGAGAACTGAACGGAACATAACTGTACGTAAGCTTAACAGTAAACGGACGGAAACTTAACGCGTAAACCGTAACTTTAACTCTATCCCTGAAACGTGACCGGAACAGTAACTTAACTGACTTACGTAACCTATAGACTTAACGTATACGGGAACGAACTGTAACGTTAACTGAACTTAACGTAACGTAACGAACTTTAACTGAACTGAACTGAACTTGAACGTATCCGGAACTGAACTTCCAGAAGTGGGTCTGCAACAGATTCGGAACGTAAACGGAACGGTAACGGAACTGATCGGAACTTAACTGAACTTGTAACTTTGAACTTAAACTGAACTAACATTAATTACCTTAAACGTGTAACGTTATCGGAACGTTAACGGATACTGAACCTTAAGCTGGAACGTGAACGGATACGTGATACGTACACTGAACGGTAACCAGTGAACGGAACTTTAACGAGAACGGTATACGGAAACGGAACTCGGATCGCTGTAAACCGTTTCGGAACGTGAACAGGAACTGATCCAGTACGGAACGTGAACGTGAAATACGGTAACGTTCTGAACGGAACGGAACTGGTACTGTAAGCGGAAGCGGACTCGTAACTTATACGGTATCTTAACGTTAACTGTCATACGTACGAACGGTAACTTAAACTAACTTCAGCGGTAACTTAACTAAATTAAACGTGAACGAACTGAACTGTTACTGAACTGAATCTGAACTGGTACGTGTGAATCTGGAAACTTAAACGTAACTTTACTGTAACCGAGAACGAACGGAACGTTAACTGTTCTACTGATTGGTAACTGAACGGTAACCGTTAACTTAAAGCTTAACTGAACTGAACTGAACGTGACGTTACTGGTGATCCATGGAACTGTTCGGACTTAACTGATCTTAACGTGTGAACGCGTGAAAGTTAACGGTGTAACGTTGCAACGGTACGTAACGATAACTGAACGATCTAACAGAAACGGAACGGATAACGGTACTGCAAACTTAACTTAACGGAAACTGACGTTAAGCTTAAACCTGTGACGGAACGGTTCTTAAACGGAACGTGGAACTGTATCGGAACGGAACGTAACTAAACGTAACGGGAACTTAACTTAACGTAACTTAATTGAACTAACGTAACGTTAACGGAAATGAAGCTTAACTTAACTTAACGGGAACTGAACGTACATTTACTTATGGAACGGTAAAAATTACGGAAGCTTATACTTAACTTCTAACGTGAACGTAACCGTAACGTAACTGTACTGTGGAACCTTGAAACGGAACGGTAAACGGAACGTTAACGTTTCGGAACGGACGGAACTGAATCTTACGTAAACTTAACTTGAACTTAACTTAACTGAACGTGGTGAACGTGAACGGAACTGTAAACTTACTTAACGTAGACTTAACGTAAGCTTATACGTAGAAAATGAACGGAACGAACGGAACAGAACGTTACTTAACTTAAACTTAACTTCTAACTGAACTTAGACGTTGAAACTGAACATGTAACGTAACTTGACTAACTGTAACGGCATAACTGAAAGTTACTTATCGGTTAACTGTGAACTGTAACTGTATCTTAACGGGAACGTGAACTGTATACGTGTAACATATCTGTATCTTTGAGTACGGAACGGAACGTGACGATACGGAACGTAACTTGTAACGGATCGGTAATCTTAACGTGTATCGAGTGAACTGGAAACGTAACGGAACGTAACGGAACGGAACGGAACGTGACTGTTTACTGAACTCGATAAACTTAACATTTAAATGTCGACACTTAACGTAACCTCACTCAGCAATTTGCTCCATCCAACCACAACCCCGCTGCTCGGCCCCGCATGCCGCACCCCACACCCGCGAGCGACCCTACCCACCCCTAACCACACCTACCCACCCCTCCACCACCACCTCCCCACCCCTACCCCAACCCTAACCTCCCCTCCCCACACCACCCCACCCCCACCCCCCACACCTCCCCTAACCTAACCTCCAACCTAACCTAACCTAAACCTAACCTAACCTAACCTAACCACCCCACCCCTACCCAACCCATACCCACCCACAAACCAACCCTACCCACACCTAACCTAACCTAACCTAACCTAACCTAACCTAACCTAACCTAACCTAACCTAACCTAACCTAACCTAACCTAACCTAACCTAACCTAACCTAACCTAACCTAACCTAACCTAACCTAACCTAAACTAACCTAACCTAACCTAACCTAACCTAACCTAACCTAACCTAACCTAACCTAACCTAACCTAACCTAACCTAACCTAACCAACCCTAACCTAACCTAACCTAACCTAACCTAACCTAACCTAACCTACCCTAACCTAACCTAACCTAACCTAACCTAACCTAACCTAACCTAACCTAACCTAACCTAACCTAACCTAACCTAACCTAACCTAACCTAACCTAACCTAACCTAACCTAACCTAACCTAACCTAACCTAACCTAACCTAACCACCTAACCTAACCTAACCTAACCTAACCTAACCTAACCTAACCTA
>CM062862.1:0-15820 GCA_031772225.1 Eubasilissa splendida | reverse complement strand
TAAGTATATTCATATCTGAGAAACCAGTGTCACATATTGATTTTATACTCAAATAACAAGGTACACAGCACTTTTGTCTTCGAAACATGATAAAATTTGAAAGTAAGAAGTAACGTCAAAAGTCATACGTATGGATTATTTACGGTTATGGTCATAGATAATAGAAACAAACTTAAATATCGTCATAATATATATTCTATAATCTTATCTATGATCACCACTTTTGGGCAGGCCAACCAATATAACAAACAAAAAAGTAGTGCTACGTTTGTTAGTATGAATGTTCGCACCCCCTGGCCAAGACCGATAGCCGTAATATTTAGCGCTCGTATCGATAGCGAGTGTTTTAAGACGCCACGTTTGATAATTAAAAAATAACATTTGGGCGTCGCTAATTAAGGATCAGAACATGCGTAAAAGCTGAAAATCAGCTGTAATGTATGAGATTAAATTATTATATATTTAGTTAGAGAATGAAATGTCACAATAAATTATTGACTATTATTGTACAAAAGATTTGAAATATTTAATTTCACATTCATTGGCATAATGTTTATAAAAAAAATTATTCCCACCTTAAACAGATTAATGCCCGCCCAGCTGTAATGCATAAATATTCTTTTCTTAACCTGCTTTGTATGTGTTTTATTTTTATTTTAGGGGGTAGTTAATTTTTTTTAAAGGCCGGCCCTTGTGGCAATTTAAAGATTCAAGTGACTAATTAATAGGAAGGATGTTTTGTCGACATTCTAAAGTGTATTAAAAAGAGACAAATATTGACACCATATGTGATGATGGATTGTTGCAGATTGTGTCAATTATGAGTGGCTCAGTTATAAGTGGTGCATTTTAATCAATGCAGCCTTATCACTTAGCACTTTTGAGTCTTAACTATAATATAAAAAATATGAAATTGAGTTTTGTTGAAGGTTCATAAAAAGTGTAATATCTCATTTAAAATGAGAACGTTGAAATAATACTTGATTATTGTGGTAATTTTGCACATCCGTTATGGTGGATTTTATTTATTTATTCTAATGAAAAGTATTTTGTTCTGTTAAATGACATCAGTTAAAGGCTATAAGTATAACACCGATGTCTTGCAATAAAATGACATAAATTTGCATTTTATTGGTGATGATGCGATTCTTCATAACGTGTCATTCCTTGATAATTAAACCAATCTAAATGTCACTGGAAATGTAGTTGCTACCCATACATAAAGATTAGGTTTCAACGTACAGTTGTAATTGTTTTAAGAAATAAATATGTGCCAAAAACAGACCTTATAAGGAAAATATATTTCATATTTAACAATTTTCATATAAAATCAAAATTAGAAGCAACGGGCTAACTGGAGAGTGCAAGAAAAGAAATATTGCTTACTTTTAATGTTTTTTTGTCTTTTTGTTCCAGGTTTCGCGTAAACATTGTGGGAAAATATTTTTTAACCAAAATGTTTTGAAAAAACACATAATGAAATTCCATCAAAATAAACAGAAAAAATACCACTGTGAGAAGTGTGCTAAATGTTTTGATTCTTTGGTGATTATAACTACCTATTAATTTATTTAAATTTAAAAAACTCAAAATTAACTGATTTTCATAGTGTTTTTCTGTAGTTATAAAGTATTTGACCTTGCCACATTCTAGCTTTCGTGAGTTCTCACTGATTGTGGACGTTCTTAAAAGCTCATTCCTATCTAGTTTTCCTAGCTCCAATATCTAGTTTTCCTGATCATGTCAGGTCTTTCCTGAACATTTTAAATTTATTTTGTGTCGTACATTCGCATTGTAGAACTTTACTACAAATTAATCAGTTCAGATTACCAATACGGTGGGGATTAGGTTTCAACGTACAGTTGTAATTGTTTTAAGAAATAAATATGTGCCAAAAACAGACCTTATAAGGAAAATATTTTTCATAGAAAAAACCATTAAACTTAAGAGAGGGAGAACATTCCATTATTCCAATGAAAGTTAATATCAAGTTGCAGAAAACTTAAAATGTTAAATTTTTTTTAAATGTGTTTGTTTTGCTAATTGTCAATACATAATTATTATCTCATATCAAATCATGACGCACTGTGGTGCCAGAGAAGTTTAAGCCTTGCAAAGTAGTTTTAGATTGTTTGGTGGGAAATTCTGGATTTGTTCTAGAAGCATGCTAGTTACTTGGAGTCGTGGCCGACCGATCGTTGTGCCATGAATTAAAATGAACAATCAATGTTAAACAATCAAAATAATAAACAATGTTTATTATTTTATCTGCATACATACTTGTTTATTTAATTCTTTGAAAACGTAGATCTTTTTACATGTTGTAATCGTTTTGCATTACAGAATATTTTGTTTTTGTAACTTTACGTTTCAGATTTGACTTTAAATAACAAATAAGTGTAATAATTAATTTATACGAATCGAGAATAATAATTCTGAAAAGCAAAGTCATCACACTTCGCTGATTCCACACTCATCTTGAAACACCACCCGGAGATAAGAGGCAACCTTGTAATAAGTGCTTTATAATAATTCTAGGAATTGGTTGGCATTAATCTTTTGTCAATCTGATGAATTGTGCTATTGTTCCGAGTATCAGTGATGAACCTTAAGAATAAAAAAGCTTCACAAGAATGAGCAGTATCAACAGTTTTGTAGACAAAGTACAGAAGTCATCATGACCTAGAATTGAAATAAAATATGTTTGTCCAGTGATTCTCTGGTCACCCTGCTGTTTTAGCCAGCACGGAGTTGGTAATGAAATGGTGCATGCGGTGAGCGCAGATAACCACAAGTGAAAATGATAAAAATAAAGCTACATGCCTTGACTGTAAACCGCACACTCGACTTTAAATGTAACATGATAATATTTAAAATGTGTTAAATGAATTCAGCACGGATTCAATACACGTAACGGATAACACATTTCATTACAAATTACATGGAATAAGAATTGAGACATAGTCTTTGTCTATTTTCATCACAGAAAATTCTAAAAAGAGTAATGATACTGTAAATTTCCATTTGTCTTTCAGCTGAGCGCTGGCGATCTACCATTAGACATGAACAGGTCTGATGGTGATGATCGACCGGTGACACGCCATGTCAGTCACTCCATGGTGATCATCCACACTGACACGGCCCAGGAACGACAGAGAGGGGGGATACCTTTGAATAAAAAGATAAAATTTATGTGACAGTTGAATATTTTATATATTTTGTCTTTCAGTTAGGAAGTGGTTCAAAACTAAAGCCAGATAAGGCTAAAGTTGACTCTAGATAACACAAAACAATGGAAATTATTGTCCTGGAAAAGCCCAACAGTCATTTCTGTAATCTACAGTTTTAAAGTTGTTAATAGTTTCATCTAATCTGTGTCTTGAAAGCAATACTACATTTATATTTGATGATCACATCATGAAACGTGCTCTGATGGTAAAATTAATTAATTTTCTTAAAGAAATTATAATGAAAATCTAGTTATAGATAGTGATAGAAATCCAAGTGTAAAATCGACACCGAGTTAACTCATTGCTGCCAGAATTACCTGCTTAGAAAACATCATTCTCGGATTTCACTTTGAAGTCAGATCATTTTACAATTGGAAAACTGTAAAGATAGATTACATAACACGCATATAATTATGAATTAAAAAACAAGTGAAAATTTAAATTATTTTATGAAAGTAAAAGTACATGAATTAAATTATAATTATGACAATATAAATTATAATAATGAAACACGGTACTGAGCGTAACCAGATGCTGCTCGGTTATTTTGATTGTTTTTTTTAGTTTATCGCCGACGGCATGATGTCGAAGATGACCATTTCAGTGGAAGGGCATCGACCGCAGTATTTCCAAAAAAAGTCAACAAAGCATATAGATTTTGCAGAATGATATATTACTATTGAGAAGATAGGAAAGATCCTCAACATCTCGCATGAATATGTGGAATTTATGTCAAAATTTTTGCTCGGAGGGTGGGTACCAAAGCTCCTGAAGCCAGAATAAAATGATGTTCTTGTGGGACTTTACCAGAGTGTTTGGCTATATTTGACACTAATCTTGACCATTTCATGGCACAATTTGTGGCCGGATGATACCTACCTAGATCCACCACTATTAATCAGAGTCCTAACAGCAATTGAAGTCCAAGTTAATTTTGTCAGCTGGCAAAGTGACAGCTTCAATTTTCTGGAATTGTTGCGTTGTAGTTGTATCACGATAGGTCACTTAAAACAGTAAAGGAACGGACAGTATTGCGCTAGCCTCAAAAGCTGATTGAGAGAAGAAATCAAAATGTCCCAGAATGCTGACAAAAGGTACAATGTCCCGGTACATCGCGTGCCACTGGCGCTTACGATTGATAAGCTATTCACCCGATCCGGCACTGTCGGACTTCCATCTCTTCTCTGCCTCAAAAAACTAGTGTCGTAGCGGCTGTGGAGCAGTATTTTGAAGACCTTGACGATTCTACAAAATTGGAATATCAGCTTTTATGCATTGTTGGAAAAAGTGCAATTCAGCTTCGAGGAGATTACAATTGAAAAATATTTCCAACCGCACTCCAGTAGGTTTTTTTTCTGAGTCTGTGAATTTTCAGCCTGCCGACTATGGTAAGATACTAATCTTACGTGGGATATTTTTCTTATGTTTATTAAAATAAAATAATATTTTTCTTTCTTTGTTTATTATTTGGATAATTTGTCATATAGGTTACTCACATCCCCCTAGTTTATCTGGATAATCTGTTGTGTATAAATAATTGTATTTGTGATAAATAATGCCAAAAAATTTGATAATCAAATTGATTTCTCCTCCTACTTACAGATTATACTAACAAATGGGCCATTTTTAGTAATTTACTTATTCAAGTGTCATGATGTCTTCTTGTATGCGATAATTCAGGTAGTCAAGATAACTCAATGTAACAATACACTTTATTTACAGATTTCACAATTATAAGTACAAAATATATTGGATGTGTTCTAATCTACGTTTCCGGTGCGAGAGAGTGTGCGCCCAATGCGACTCTTTTACCATTTCCATTCTTGCCAACAAGCGCGCGTTACACATTCTCTACGTCATGATACATTTCATTATGTTTATAAACATGCAAAATTGCCTATTTGTTAGGTACAATGCTTTGTTTGCGTAGGAAGAGAAAAATAATGATTTGAACCACGTATGAAAATGTCCAATTCAATTAAAATATGTATTTTCGTTGAGCGCTAGCACCTCTCTGGTTGTATTTGTCAAAGTCAAAATTTCAACACAGCAAAATTATGTAAAACTAAAGTGACATGGTGACTTGCTATATTTGATTATTGTGAGACATTGTTTGTCAACGTATTATGTGGTAATATTATTTTAATAAAAATTATTTAAAAAAATATACATTGTGCAATATTTCAGTACAACAGCATGTATCGGCATATTTAACAATACAAATGGTGTTTGAAATGATATGCGTCACAAGTGAAGCTACCATAATTTATGTCATTGAAAACAAAAATTATAATAGAGCATTTTTATTATTGCAAATTTCTTTAACCGTAAATGAAAAATTCTACCATTACAAATTATATTTTATAACATATTGGAATTAGATAAAACTATTAATTTCAAAAAATTGTCAGCCCCATATTTATTTTGAAAAGTCAAAATCCAGGAGTACTCAGAACAGAGTGCCAGAACTCCCCGCTCCTCGAGTTTGTCAATATACATTATTTTAACCCGACAGTCAAAAGTAAATAAATGTATATAGAAAAATAAAATCTTTATCTTGCGCCTTGATTCTGTTTACATAAATTTTTTTGTAAATAGAAAGCTCTAGAAAACTATGGAATTCTCTCGAAAATTCTATAATGAAACAAGAATCTGAAATATCATGGAACACCATATGAAATGTTAGTCAAAATGAATTAAACTCATCCAAAAGTTTTACATACATAAATGTTTGTGATAAAAAAACTATGTATTTGTTTTTTTTATTAAATGCCACATTCCTTTATTTCACACTGGTTTGAAGAATAGAAGAATCATTGCATAAAGTTCTATTAAATTGTGCCAAAGCAATTGGAATGAGTCGTCTAGTAATCAGAATAACAATTATTCATTGACGTATTTTTCCATTCTGGGAAGAGATAATGGTTATTAGATAGTACGTTGAATACACTACATATGTTTAGTTGGGAATATAATGCATTACTTAGTTTCTATCTTAGCATACGCAAACATTTTAGAAATACTTCTGTTTCCTGTTCCAGCTCCTTCCACACACAAACTCCAATGGCCATGAGTCCCCAGCTTGATTGCAGTATACAGCAGCTCACTTATGAGACGCAACAGTTTACAGGGTACCGAGGAAAGGAGGTATTGATACCCTCACTCTCCGGGCAGCGGGCCGATGAACTGCATTTGGACAAGCCCGGCACACCCAAGCTGGCGGTGCCCGACCCCCAACCGTCCAGCGGGGACACCCCCGACGGCCCCGACGATACGGACCTGCGGCGCGAGGACCATCGCCTGCGCACCATGCGCGATTGGCCGGCTAAGTTTTTGAATGCTGAGCGCGCAGCCCGCAACGGCCTGTACTACTTCGGGGTAGGTGATGCATTACGTTGTCACTTCTGCAATGTGGAGTTACGTCAGTGGAAAGAAGGAGACGATGTGGAAGCGGACCACGGTCGCTGGTCTCCCGGCTGCCCCTTTCTGCTGCGCAAGCCGGTGGGCAATGTGCCGTCGGGCCGTGATGAATGCGGCACGCTAGCTGGTGCCGGGCGACCTGCGCACCCCGCATACATGACGGAACCGGCACGACTAGAGTCCTTCCGTGGCTGGCCAGTCCGCATGCGCCAGACACCTGCAGCCCTGGCTGGCGCTGGCTTCTATTACACCGGCAATGGGGACCAGACTGTGTGCTACCACTGCGGAGGCGGTCTTAAGGACTGGGAGGATGACGATGAGCCCTGGGAACAGCACGCGCTATGGTTCAACCGCTGCCCGTACCTGCGTATCATGAAGGGGGAAGATTACATTTTCAAGGTTAACTCTGGAGAGGCCTCTTCTGCTCCCGAATCCGTACCCGCATCTGCACCCGTACCAGCTCCACCCTTCCCGGAACCGCCTACGCAACAAGACGCCAGCAAGGCGGAGACTGACTCTAAACTCTGCAAAATCTGTTATGGAAACGAACGCAACGTGTGTTTCGTGCCATGCGGGCATGTGGTGGCTTGCATGAAGTGCGCCATGTCTTTGACTAACTGTCCCGTCTGCCGCCAGCCATATAAAAGCCTGGTGAAGCTTTTCTACTCGTAACTGTTTCAAAAAAGTTAGAGACTAACTTGTGGGGTGAAATTCCACTAAGTCGGGTCGGGATACGGGGTTGACCTTCAACAGCCACTATGAGTGCCTGTTTGTGGCTCATACTCCAGAGTACCTCGTGTCCCAGTAGCCGAGTCTTAACAGTTTTCATTCAAGAGTCCGTCTCGCTGAACATTTACTTCCACACTTCCCGACAAAAGGGTGGATATTAACGGAAACTTTTAAGTGTGTGATATATTATTTTACTTTGGTGGGCCTGTCTTCAAGATGTGTCGATTCCGGTCAAGTCGGGCGGCCCTCTCTGCAGTGGGAGGTCCAGAGAGGGCCGCACATTTGAAATAACAACCGCGCTTGCGTGAATCCACAGTCGGCACAGGTTTAAGACCATTGATAACTAGAGTAGAACAATGTCATCTCTATGAAGGCTGTAGTGCAGCGCTACCTAGACCAAACACTCGTATCAGCTTGGCGACATTAATCTAAAACATTTATTTATCTCTTATATCCTGAAGACATGGAGGACAATTCATTTTGGGCACCCGCACTGCCGTAAGAATCGAGTTTAACTGGAATACATCAAGCTGCGATGCGGCCTTCATAGATTGGGGAACATTGGTACTAATGCTAGAGTGCTAATGTTCGTCATCGTACTCTGTGTATATAATGAGAAGTGTAATTAGTTCTAATCTGTACATGGTGTTAATATTTGAAGATCCATTATTATCCATTAAGTTATGTAATTCCAAATATTTAGATTGTTGAGTCAAATCAAAAGAAATAACAAAACTTTGTATTTAACCAGCAGGGTTTATATATTTTGATGGCGATCGGTTTCATAACGACCACTCTTGAGCATTGTCAAAAAATAAAATCCACCAAAAATTAGAAATATTTCTATTACAAATGTGTGAAAATCATTTGGCTTAAATACTAACGAATGTAGGAATGACGTGACTTTTCTCTCGCGCATTTTTGTCAATATGAACTTGATAAAAATTAAATGTTTTGTGTCGCTGTAATAACTTTATTTAAAAAAGCAATTTTGAGAACAGAGAAAAAAATGTGTTTTGTCAGTATTATTACAAATTACATTGCGTAGAGAGAGGAGACTTGCTAGAAATTAAAATATATTATTTAAATACGTTTTCATTTTTTCTGCCTGTTAGAGAGACCATTTATTTACGTGGTTTTAATTTTTGCGGTCATTTTTAATTAGGCGTATTTTCACTTTATTTGCATGTACAGTTCTAAACGAAACATATATAACGTAAAATTGTGAACAAAAAATGTTCTATAAAAATTGGTCTCAAATGTCAAGATTATAGGAAAAAATAATATAATGATGAATGTGTTTTTACCTAAGTGCAATACATGAATGAAACATTTTCTATGTAGAAAGTTATTATTGTAGCATTAATGAAATGCTCTAAATAGGTACAATGGTCAGTTGTAGATCTGAAAGTAATTTTATTTTTTATTATCTCAGCATTTTAGACCAAATTTGTATATAACATTTTTTGTTATATCTATTTTTTGAGTTATTTGTGTTTCGTTAAGAATGCCTGTGTAATAAAAATGTTAATATGTATTATTTATTTATTCATTCTTATAAATGTACAATATGTTTATTATACTTTGTAACTGCTGATTAACATCAGCCAATAATCATTTGTCTACGTCATTTCCTCGCTAACTCATTATCTCATTATCGGATCGGCCCACACGTGTCAGTTTCCAAGTTGAAGCAAGTTATATTCTCCACTTCAATCTGGAAATTCCAAACTGACTGGTTAGAACCGCACTTTATAAATTCACAATAATATTGCTAAAAAATAAAATAAATATTGCTTTTAACATTTCAGAGTGCCGTGTATCGTGTTGCGTTGTCCATTTGTATTAATTTGTTGTGTAATGTCTGATATTATGTGTTATAGACGCGATGATATGACGCTGGCACTGTACCTCTCCGGGTAAAATCCCGCTACACACGGTTTAATTAGCGAGGAATAGCGCAGAATGGTGTTACGTGTAACGTTTGTCCGGGGCGAGAATACTAGTGGAGCATGCTGTATATTTACTGTTATATTCTTAATATTAATGAATATAATTGTAGATTAGTTTCGCGCACTGCCTGTTAAAACAGTTATTTCTGCAGTCGTCTTAGTTGGGTTAATACGTTGTAATCAAAAATCTAATTTCAATGTTTTCCTTCAGCATATTAATGTAAATGGCGCTTCATCTGGCTTTGTGCGTCACCAATAAATTCTCCGGATATTAAAAATAAATATAAAATGTGTGATGTGTTTGAATTGATTTATTTATAACTACAGATTTGAAATTATTGTATTCCTGGCATGTCACTCGGTGGATATTCAGCACAGTATCGGTGAGAATGCACACAACGAAACCGAGTGAACTCCGGAGTTTATTTGTAAATACTGTGATCTGTTTACTGCTCTTGTTTGGTTGTTTTTCCTTTTTCCTTTTTCCTCCTGTCAATTAAGGTATTAAAATCATAAATAAATTGAAATTCAAACCATATGTATTTTTAATATATTTCTCTTTTCCTGGTCTTTCGATGAATACCGTTCCTTGGAGTCCAACAGGTTCATCTTATATCTGGAAACTGTTCAGTGAACCCGACCCCGGTCCCCCCTTCTTTATTTGACATGCTACTGCTGATGTCAGACGCTGGCTACATCAACATTACATTGTTTCTTGAAATGACATATTAATCGAGGTGATTTATTCGAGTGACTGTAATGAAATGATGGCTCTAGATAGCGTCCTACACGCATCTCTTTGTGTTCTTAACCATCAAACGATTGAAAAGATAATTTAGTTAGATGTATGTTCATTAATATTTGTGCATTTTCTGCTGGGTAGTGAAAACTTCGCCTATAAACCTAGAAGTCACCTAGAGGGTTTTTTGAAATTTATCAGGGTGTGGCTTTTCTCTAAGCGGGGGGATTCTGGGAAGTATGCTTCTCGCGAAGAAGGTGGTTCACCACCATAAGAATGAAGATGTGGGACGCGGAAAAAAGATATTTTGGTTTTGTGTAGAGTAAAATGACAGTAATTTTTTTAATATACTGGGCGTAACAAATCTAAGTGCACAATATTTTACGATGCATATTGAAAATGTTACAGCTGTATCTGCCTAATCTCAACTATGTCGGAGATATAAGATTTTTAAAATAGTCGTAGATGTGCCATTATTTATATTCATTTAAATATTTTAATGATTTCAAATTATATATTAAATACAAAAAATTAAAATGTCAACAAATGTAAAATAATTTATTTATTTATATTTTGCAACTGTGAACTTAACTGTAAACCATTCTGCCCAGTCTTTCCTCAGCAAGGAGACACCGACTGGCAAGAAACAATGATATCCAGTAAAGCCTCGTTAACACAAAATTTAAAAGACCAAAAAAATAACAATTTTAATTATGCAACATGACGCTGCGCAAGCGATGAATATAAATTAATTTAAAAACATGAAAAGGAATTTTAATTACATGAAAAAAAAAAATGTACATATTTCAAGATTTTATAATTATTGTCAAATGGGTCTGGAAGAGTTTAAATTGTTTTTTTCAAATTAACGGGGCTTTACTGGATATGATTCTTAACATGGGTTAAGGCCAAGCGGTAATATTAATATAACTTTAAAGAGGACTCCAAATTCAACAATCAATTCCACAGCTCTGGTGCACAATATACACGAGTCATCGAGTTTCGATATACTGCATCTCTTCAATGTATTTTTAAAAATGTTTTGAATGCTATTTTATTTGGTATTCAAAGGTAAGGTACTGTAGTATTCATAAATACATTCTATTTTAACTTTACAAATAAGTCAATCTTTCTTTAATTGAAACTCCTTTAATAAATGTTTGCATGTTGAATTTAGTTGTGTGTGGTGGTCAAACCTGAATGACTCACAAATATTTTGTAAAATATTAACAACATCGAAAAGTTAAATTAAATAATTCTAAACATAAACATAACTTAAACTATTATAAATTTGAACAATTTTCACTATTTTGAGTTGTGTGATTTGTGCTGTATAAAACTTTTAAATCTCTATTTTTACTAATTACTAATTTAGTACACGTAAAAATAAATCACATCAAACTAAATTAATAAATATCAGTCTTGAAATATAAAAATGGCATACATTTATTATTTACGTGTTACCCGTACAAGTTGTCGTCTCGGCAAAGACTACAAAAGAAATAAGCGTATAAATGGCGACAAATTTCGTAAAGTTGTTTGCCACGAATCTCAAAAAAAAGATGTCACAAATAGTAGCGGTACAAAAATTCGTCGAAAACAATCTAAACAAGTAAATTTGTGTCAAAGACAGTCTAAATTTATAAAATCGTGTCAAAATGAAACCGAAAGCCACAGAAAAGACTTTCATTAATTTCAAGTTTTAAATGAGTATCATAGCAGCGCAGATAAATCTAAAATAAATACGGATTTCGTCGATATATATCTCTGTTAACCATATGTAGAAATATTATTTTTTGATATTGGCGAGAATCCTTCTATATATAGTTAAAAAGAAAAGCAGCAAAATTGTATAATTGAGTTTCTGATCCTTTTATTGTTAATTTTAAAATTTCTCTATCATCAATGATTTTTTAATACTAGTCGTTGATGTTTAAGTTTCAAGATTTCGGTTTCACGGCAATATTCTTACATATCAACTTCATCTTCGAATCCCGGTGCCTTATCTTCGGTCTGTTCCATTAGCAGTGGTTTAAACCGCTGGAAGAATATCTCGGAGCGGTGCTCGCTCCCAAATACCCAATCCAAGCAGCCAGAGGTGTCTTTGATTCTCTTACGGAAGCGCTCCCCGTCCCGGGCGCACATCTCCCAAGGACCGATTCGAGCTTGGCGGTACGCGTATGCCCAAGCCACAATCGTGTGCACCTTCGGAGCCTCCGAGTCAAACCAGACCTGGAATTTTTAAAAAATAAACTAAATTTAATAATTGGTGTTTGCTAGTAATCAATTGATTAAAATATATGTAGTTAGAAGACAAATAAAATGTTGGCACGACAATGTAATGAGTATTCGGCCTTGAAAGACATGGAACCAGTTTATAAGCATTGAATACTAATTGAGCAAGAATAGATACAAAAATTCAATTAATACAAAAAATATTCAAGTGCAAAGGTGTCACATACGCACGTGAGATGTGGAGACTATTACAAAAGGTTTAGAAAAACTAAATGATGTGATAAAATATCAGCGGGCACATAAATACAGAACGTTCTGTGAGCCGTGTTCATCAAAGAATTTGACGACCTAGATTGAGATGGCCTAAGACAGTGACGCATAGTAATATGTAAATTAAAGCTGTATCAAAGTCACATTTTACTGATATCGATCGTTAAGATTGGCTGCTGAATGCATAGAATGCTGACGTTGAATATGCGAAAAAACTTCCACAACTAATTTAGGTAAAAAAATGACATATTTAACACTTCATCATTTAAAAAAGTGTTATTTCATCATTTACTACGTTTATTTGAATGAATGCATTTTTTGATGACTACAATAAACGATGTTGAATACTTAAAAGAATTATACCTCAGCTATCATTAGGATGACTATAATACTATGTATGCTTCATGAGTCAACAATAATAAACAAAACACTGAGAATGACTCTTGAAGCATTTCCATTATCAGTGGAATACATTACCAAATAGATAAGATAGGCTCAAAGTCAATTAGACTAATTTATATTTACAAAATATTAAGACATTCTTCAAAAATCACAATAAAAATAAAAACAGATGATTTTAATAATTCAACAAATAATAGATTGCAATAAGCAAATAATCACTTTAAGACAAAAACTTATAACTTTTTTATTTTAAATAGAGATGCGTCCATGGATGTCACATCAATGTTCTTACTATTTTCAAACTAAGCTAAATGCCTGTGCTATGAAAATGGGACTAACTTGATGGCCTCCTAGAACGAAGCTCGAACTCCCAACCACTAGATCACTAGGCGGGCATTGTAACCACTAAACCAATACAACTTAATGTCTCTAATAGAAAACATTGCAACAATATACAATAGAAGTAGAACTATCTATAATTTGAAATAGCACTGACCTTTTTTCTGGGTCTCTGGGGTCCACTGAAACCGACGCCATCGCAAACATCTACACTCTCCATATCAACGCAGTGTGATGGCCAACCATCGTTTATCTTTGTTACATTGTATCCTGAAAACGCCGCTTTTGTTTCTTTATTACTGTTCAGTGTAAGGGAATCTGAATCGGATAAATCGTCATTATTGTCAAAAGAGTCATTCGAATCGTCTCCATCCTTTTCAAAACAGATATCAAACGAGGAATCAGAATCGCTCTCATACGGTAATGTAGACATCCGAGACGAACATGCTCTTTTCTTTTTAATTTCTTTGGTCTGCTTTACTTTATGTAGTTTTCTCTTTGTATCGGAAAATACAATTGCAAAAGAATCCTCGCTTTCGCTTTCTGTGGTCGAACTTAGACATGCGTCCTTCGCCTCTTCGAATCCTAGGCCCTCCTCAGATTCTGTACTTGAAAACACGGTAAGAGTATTTATATTTGTCATTTTATTGCCTTGTGGGAAGCTGGATAAGAAATTAACACACTTTTCTACTCCGTCTCTGAACTTAATGTGGCTTGGATCTTTTTTCACGCGGCTGTTCCATTTTTTTATAGCTTTCCTGAGCTTCTTAGCCTTCTTCAGGCGAAATTCTTTTCGCAGCTGAAAAGTATCGGGTGTGAAATAGACAGGGGCCTTATCGATGTCCATGTTAAATATCAGATCGCTTGGGATGTCGTTTTTGAGCTGTGAGATATGTTAAATTAATGTTCTTGCCGAGTTCGTCAATGTTGATCGGTGTAGTGTTCACTTCAGATTTTGTCATGTTTGGAAGCAAACGACCTTTGAGTTCACTGACCACGAAATCTCATTAACGAAGTATTTATTTTTATAACCGTATTCATTAAACCCAAAATCGATCTGTTGGTGAAACAATTCTCAAGAAACCGACCAGCCGTAACGTTTCCGTAGAATTTTGTAATTTTGATGGTATTCCAACGTCTAAAACACACGAATGAAACTTCTGTAGAGTTGGATTCAATATTGAAACATTTTTCACAAAGATTTTTCATTATTTTGAAAATTAGCACAAAAATATTATACTCCCCCTCACTTACTTCAATCAGCTCCTAGCTCATGCCCGCAACCATAGATAAGCCCGCAACGTGCTGGTGTTGTTTGTTGACATTGTATAAGCAACACTAAAAAACTAAAAAATTTCCCTGATTTATGAAAAACAAGGGAGCTAGATGCGGTCATCTCGGAGTCAACAAAAATAATTTGTTTTGAAACTCTGAACCTAATTCTGCGAAGTCTTTCCAACGCAAAGAGACATAAGGAAACATAAGGAAACACAACACTACACAAGGAAAATAATTTGTTTTGGCTATAATTTGAAACTGTGAACCTAATTTTACAACAATCTGCGCAGTCTTTACAATGCAATGAGACATTGTATAGGCAACACTAAAAAACTAAGAAATTCCATGATTTATGAAAAACAAGGGACCCAGATGCGGTCATCTCGGAGTCAACTAAAATAATTTATTTTGGCTATAATTTGAAACTCTGAACCTAAATGTACACCAATCTGCGCAGTCTTTTCAACGCTGAGACATTGTATAGGCAACACAAAAAAACTACAAATATTCCATGATTTATAGTAAACAGTCGAGCAAGTTGCGGTCTTCTCGGAGTCAACGAAAATAATTTGTTTTGGCTATAATTTGAAACTGTGAACCTAATTTTACAACAATCTGCGCAGTCTTTACAATGCAATGAGACATTGTATAGGCAACACTAAAAAACTAAGAAATTCCATGATTTATGAAAAACAAGGGACCCAGATGCGGTCATCTCGGAGTCAACTAAAATAATTTATTTTGGCTATAATTTGAAACTCTGAACCTAAATGTACACCAATCTGCGCAGTCTTTTCAACGTTATGAGACATTGTATAGGCAACACTAAAAAACTACAAATATTCCATGATTTATAGTAAACAGTCGAGCAAGTTGCGGTCTTCTCGGAGTCAACGAAAATAATTTGTTTTGGCTATAATTTGAAACTGTGAACCTAATTTTACAACAATCTGCGCAGTCTTTACAATGCAATGAGACATTGTATAGGCAACACTAAAAAACTAAGAAATTCCATGATTTATGAAAAACAAGGGACCCAGATGCGGTCATCTCGGAGTCAACTAAAATAATTTATTTTGGCTATAATTTGAAACTCTGAACCTAAATGTACACCAATCTGCGCAGTCTTTTCAACGTTATGAGACATTGTATAGGCAACACTAAAAAACTAAAAATATTCCATGCAGGGCAATGGTTGTAGCCGTAGAAAAGAAAACTTTTACTTG
>CM062861.1:29332469-29546400 GCA_031772225.1 Eubasilissa splendida | reverse complement strand
AATAATATCATAATACACTGTACTGTACTACGAATCAAAACCATAAAACATTATTATTATCGAAATATCATCATAATTACAAAATCCTCACACATATTCATATTTAAAATCAATCTGCCTGTCTTGTACTTATGGTTCATAACTAAATGGGTAGAAGCCTATCTCTGACAAAAGGCTCTCGCACATTATAATTATAATCAGGAAGTTAATTATAACCCTGATTCTCAGTTATCGGGTCTATCGTGATCAACTCTTATGTTTGTTAAACACTTACAAAATTCGCGCTATGTTCCAAAACGCGTTCTGCCAGGATCTCATTCGCGTGTCAAAACATATTATTTATATATAACATTCTAGGTGATTAAATTAAAGACTGATTCGGCGGGCATGTTATTTTTGTTCTGTAATATCCAAGGTTTTTTAAGAGTACCTTCATTTCAGCCGCGATCCCGGCCATGTGGTTCGTCCACCACCGTGCTAAGAGCGGATCTAACAAAGGAAATACGCCTTTTGTCTTCATCACGTCTCGACCCTGGACACTAGCTAATGGGCACGTAACGGTGCTTTCCTAAATTCTCCTTCGGAAATCGATTGTCTTCTCTGATACAACAGGTCCAGCTTTACTGGTTCTCCGACCTTCAAATTATCTGTCGGCAGGGCGCATCCTTTCGAAACAATACGCACCTCTTACATTTTTATGACTGCTTCTCGAGAAACCTTCATCATATTGTTATCCCGTTATCTTTGTCATCCCGTTTTAATATGCATTGCACAATATTTGGGCGGGAAGTCACTAAGGTCGTTATTCATTTTTGAATGAGCCGCTAGGTTTTTTTTTGCTAAGAGACGTCCGGTCCCGTTTATGTGGGCTCGCCATCAGCGACCTGCATGTACTTCGATGTACTTGCGAGACGCGATTTCCTGCCTTTATTTTATTTCGTTTTTACGGCTAATAAATGTGATAACTTCGCGTCACTTCACGCTGAGGTATATCAGTACACTTAAAATGAAGTAAGAAAAGGATAGACCGAGATCCTTGTACC
This sequence comes from Eubasilissa splendida, assembly GCA_031772225.1. Classification (NCBI taxonomy): domain Eukaryota; kingdom Metazoa; phylum Arthropoda; class Insecta; order Trichoptera; family Phryganeidae; genus Eubasilissa; species Eubasilissa splendida. Next base: position 29,545,357 of record CM062861.1, on the reverse strand, counting down.
CCGGTATAGTTTAGTGCCCTGATCGTATTAATTTATTTCTCTTACCTATGGCTAACATACATTGAAACATCTATTTTCCATGGCCTTGAATGTCTAATGTTCCGTGAAAATACGAAACTTTAAAGTGTAATAACTTATTTAATACTGGCGAGCGCCTTACTTTTTATGTAATCAGGGCACTAAACTATAACTGGGATAAAAAATTTCATCAAAATCAGAGCAACTGTGATATTGTTAAATTATCCCGGAAGGTGAAAAGGAAGATGGCAAATTTGAAACACTGGGCAAAAGGAAGTGCCAACCTTAAGAAATTTATTAACTTTTCTCAAAAAAGACAACATTTGACGGTAGAGCCATGAATAATTAAGGAAAATTTTGCATTTAATCGGTTTTGATTATAAAAAATGTAGAACAAACATATATTGAAAAATCAAATATAGCGGTGAAGAGAGAGCATTACTTAAATCATGGATAAATCTAAATTTACCCAAACAATTGCAAAAAAATATAATTTATTTCAATGAAAGTTATATCCATTCACCTACAAACTGAAGCAATATGCAGGCAATCAATAGATATGACAGGAATTCAATATATTTCAAACGCTTTTGTCTCTAATGCCCTTTTTATTTTTAGTGGGACAAACAAAAAAGATTACCATCAGTGGGTTGTCGAGAAGCTCATACATAATATAAAAAAGAGTCATCTATAATTGTTCTGGATGACGCGTCTTATCGCAGCATTGTGAGGAACAAGGCACCAACGTCCTCGACGAGAGTTGATGACATAAAAGCACGGCTATAACATAACAATATTATTTTGAATGATTCATTAAGGAACCCATCATTATTGGCAATTATTGAGAAGCATAAGCCAGAGCCTATATGATATAAATAAAATATTAGGGGAGCATGGTCACACTGTTGTAAGGCTTCCCCCTTACCACTGCGACCTAAATCAGAATGTCGGAAACACAAGCAATATAAAACAGCTGATAGAAAATGCCTTTAATAGCATCAGTGCTGATGAATGAAAAAACTGCTGCCAACACATAAGGAAAATTGAGGCAGAACATTATATGTATAAGGATGTCTCTTGAGGTGAAAGTTTTTACGAAAATGGCGCTATGCAAATTATCCATTATTATTATTAATAATACGTTTGGACAGAGATAGTGGTACTGAAGATGAAGATTCAGAATGTCAAGAGGGTGAAGATAATAATTTTTCAGGTGTTTAATTTAATATTTTGAAATATGATGTAGTTTTTATAACAAAATAAACATTGTTGTGAAACAGTGTTTAAAAAAATAATCATTTGACAACCCGGACGTTAGTGTTGTAAGACAATTTTTTTATCATATTTCTTTATGTTTCACCATAATATCAAACAACCTATTATTAAATTAAATATTAATAAATTTACTGTCTTACTTTTATACCTTGAATGCTATGTTTTAACTTTGAATATGTATATAATTTAACTCAATCTTGCTTTATTATTTTTTATCATATAGATTGAACATAACATGTTACTACTAAACATTGAGGAATGGACGTAACACTTTTACTGCGGTCGGTCAGTTGTAACGGTGTTCTTTACTTGTATATCACATTGTTTGTTTTTGTAGATGCAACGCACGTACGAAAACGTATATCAATCAGTTATAACGTTACAACTGACTCCATGTATGTGTTCCTTGTGTATCAAATTGTTTTTTTTTTTGATACCACGTATATGCAAATGTTTAATAACAAGGAAAAGAGAACATGAAATAACCTATTAAAAAGAGGCATAAGATGTGGAGGTTGACTGCCTCCACAACCTGAACGTACCTTGCAATACCTAGGTGCAAAACGGAGCTCTAATCAACCTTAAAATCACGCACGCACACACACACGCGCACTGTTTCGTTTAGCGCTGGAATTTAATGGAGCGTATCCCTCGCGTTAAGCGGGGTGTTACTGTATATATATTTTGGCCCTGAGCTTGTTGATATCCAAGAATTCTAGGAATACGTTGGCAGAGCATTGGTCGACAAAAACATTGCTGAGTTCATCGATCTACTTGGTCGAAGAATCAGTTCCAAATAACATTAAAGATGTTATATTTTTCTGATAACTCCAAGTGCCGGGCAACTGACTCCATAAGATCAGGCCTATACTGTACGCAATAAAATAAAAATTTGAAAAAAACTTTTGACGCCTCACCAAAACCTCTGCATTGATGAAAGCCTTCTGCTCTTTAAAGGTCGGCTTTCATTTTGTCATTATATTGTCATGCTTTGAAACATACCACACTATAGAGTTTTAAGTAAGCATCACATTAAACACAGCAATATTAGTGCAAATGTAGTTCTAGGTAAAGATCAAATTAAATATAACAATAGTTGTGTTAATAAAATTTAAAGTTGTCCTTCCAAAAAATAAATACAAAATAAATAATTTCCTAAACATTGTGACCTGGCAATTTCCTTGGCTTTTATTTTTTCCTTTTTTTCATCTTAAAATCATACGAAATTGCAGTCGATGGACACATGATAAAATAGTACCTAAGTTTTTTTTTAAAGTTATATATTACCAACGTTTTCATGTTTTTTTTCATAAAAATAAAATTTGAAAAAGCTAGCCTGAGAATTTAGAATTTTATGAATTTTAGCGCCAATATGCTGTTTCACCTAGGATTACATTATTAATTTTTTTAAATAAATTCTTTTTTAAATTTGTACTATAATCATGATGATGAAGGGACTATTTAACTTTTTTTTTAATATGGACTAAGTGAAAATAATAAAGTAATATTATTTAATTCTTGTTATTGTAATGTTCCATTTTTATTGATTCATTTTTTTTGTATTTTGATAACACGTTTGCTATTTTAAAATGTGGATATATAGGTATACATAATTACTTCAACTTGTAATGAAAAAAAAAAGAATTATTGAAATTTTCATTGTCATCATCGTAAGTCGTTATATGAAAATTTTTCTTAATTTTTGGGTCCCTCAACCTCGAATTTATGAGATTTTCTTGTATGTTGTACTATTTTAGAAATATTAGAAACTTCCTTAACATAAAACTTATAAAAATGGCATACTACGCAATTCGGGCATAGAGCATGGTATAATTGGTTGGGGAGGATCTGACTATGACTGCAATTAGCAGCTCAGAAAACTATTTTAAAAGTTTTCCTCAAAACCCCAATCACCAATGGCTGCATAGTACCCGCTGGTAAGCAAGCAATCTGCTAATGTTTGGTATGTTCGTATACACAAAGCACATTTTGGATTATGCTATACCAATTGTCATATCACATGACGTACTTCTGTACATGGCTTGAATTTGGCATTTGTGAATTTTGTGTAATGATTAATAAACCAACAACCAATATGAAATTTTTATAAACAAAAATAACAACTTATTAATTGCAGTTAATATTAGTTCTAGGTTTTAGTCAGTTCATCAATGAATGTTCTACATTTATGTTTTAAAACTTTAACTGCTTCTACAAATATGACATCGGGAGGCATTGCACCAACAGACTCCACATTAACTGAAAGAAAACAGAATTAATGAGACAATTTAAATAAAATATGTAAAGTCAACTAAATATGGAAAGGCAAAGGCAGTTGTAAAAAATCAAACTTTGAACCCCATTTTATTATAAATGAACAATTCATCATTTTGAAGAATAAATATTCCAGAATAGTAACAGTTTAAGATAATGGTTTCGGTAAAAGTGTGATTTTTACAAAATGAAAATCAACAGAGAAAATGGATAAGCTGAACTGTGTGGATTGAATCTACTTACAAATAAAATGATCTCGCACTCTGCTCATCACAACAGCATCCTTAAGTGAATCATGCCGCAGGACGTTCCTGCTGCAAGTGTCATAGCGGGCGTTTTTCACATAAGCCTGACCGTCCTGATCAATGCCGATAACTCCTGGAGCAAAGCAACTTTTCAGCAGTTTAGCTTGCTCACCAACTACACTCCGTTTCAGATGGACTTCAGGAAGTAAGCGGTAGGATGCGGTTGCTGTAGATAAAATATTTTATTCATGATTATAAAATATTTTAAATGCAGTAGACTCCCCAACAGCGCGGTTTCAAATTCTTTTGTCATATGTATTTTATCTCCTAATACCTTTGACCTACCCTTATTCTACTATAAAACGCTGAATAATTTGAATTTTGGTCTTGTCAGTGATTCTATTTTTACTTTTTGATACGTCGATTTATTTTATTTACGTAGTTATATATTTAATATCAGTTTAATTTTAATTTTGTTTCATAATTTTTTTGCAGTTTAGATGGTAATTCTTTTATGTTCTAATTGTACCAGAAAAAAATATAGATAATGTATTGTGGAAATTGACAATTTTACATCACAATTATATTTAAAAAAAATAAAACAATATAGTATGAAGGACTATTTTAAAAATAAATAAATTGCTATATTGTTCCTTTTTTTTAAATTTATCTACCCGTGTAATTATGAATGACGATGAAAATTTAAATTCAGTTATGGCCTAATTTCTCTCGGATGATTTTCAAATACATATAGGTAACTTTTTAAGAATAAATTGTTTTTTTTTTAATTTTTATAAATAAAATATTTTCATTTCTTAGTTATCATAATATAAGTGTAATGTTAGTTAAAATACAATGCATGGAACTGTTGAAACATTCAACATTTGGTACTAATTTTTGACACCCGAAATAAATAATTTGTTCATGTAATTTGCATATTTGCAAATGCTTTTAAATCACTAAACTCGCGCAACTAGGCATTTGACCTTCATCCCTTTGTAAATATCCGCAACTAGCCCCGCCTAACAACCAATCGCGAACAATAGATGCCGAACTGAGTTTTTCCATGACATATGACAAAACTCATCTATATACTATGATATGTACATCAAATTCCATAGTGCATTTTGTAAGATTTTTTGTTAAAATAATGTTTTCATTGAATCACTCTTGATCTAGTTTTTATGTTTATGAAACGTTGCGATTTGCATATATAGGTACTAAAGAAACTATATAAATCTTTCATATTTAAATATGTTGACATTCTTTTTTTTTTCACGTTTTGTTCTCTAAAATAGCACCAACATCTTGTTATTCATATAAATCCTTGACCATTTGGATAAATTGAGCTTATTTTGAAAACCGACAAAAAATTGATACATATATCGATAAAATTGGCAGAAAAAATCGAATCCCGAATACCTCAACCAACCATAACCAACAAGGCCAGCGAGATATGAAGATTTAAAAGTTTTTAATTATTTTTCATGCGCATTTTAAATATCCCAATTCGGATGGAAAAGGTGAGTTGGACTGCCAATCAAATTAATGTGCATGATTTTGTTGCCTTAAGAGACTGCTGCGTCGCTCACCTTTCTTATTCAGAAGAAACACATTATTTGATAAACATTTCGACACATAAGAAGCTGAAATAATGGAGTGATCATGTTTCAGTATGAAAATCGCTGTCAACAGCGGCGGCGCGCACTAAATCGCGGACACAGTAAACTAACATGTTTTTATAAAAATGTCTTTCTAATGTTGCCTTTAAAAAAACTTTATTCTCATTATTTGTAATTCAAATTTTTTTTTTAAATTTCGGTCCCGTGAATTACGAATTACCGGAGCTTTACTGTATTTTAGTACCAGTTAATAACAGTACTTTAAAAAAAATATGCATTCAAGTTAGTCAGCAAGAAACACAGTACATTTTCTATAACAAGTAAAAAAAAAAAAAAACCTTTGTAAAAAGAAATAAACAAGATGATAAAATAATGTCTGACTCACATGTGACACATTTGATCTCCTATTACCCGTGAACTATCCTTTACAATAGAAAAAGCACCCATTTGAATTCTAAAATCAATTTCGCATTTTTATCTTGTCCGTGATTCTGCTTATGATTTATTTTTCATTTAATACTTTATAGCATTATTTTTGCAATTTAGATAGCTAATATTTTTACAGATAATAATTTAGTAGTGCATAATGGCTCAGTTAGTTACATAAATTAATTAATTATGGTACCTATTCCTAGGTTTAATAGTATTTATTAGGTTGTAAATAAAATATATTTTTAACAGTGGTGAAATTCTAATTCAATTGTTTTGGTTGCTCTATCCTATTTTCTCTTGGGTAAACTATTTGTGTACTTTAATAACATTTTTAAAAGTATTTTTAAATAATAAAACATTCTTAAATGATTGTAATATAAATGTAATTTTAGTTAAAATGCAAAATTAGATGTTAAGTATAAATAGTGCATGAGAATATTAAAATCCCTGGTTTCATGCTTAATAAGTTTGAATTTTCTGGTCCATCGAAGAACTTATTAAATGGGGTTTCACTGCAATAATGAAGACTAAAAGTGAAAACTTAAGATAATAACATTATTATTGCACATGCAAATGGTGTTCAAAGTTCAAAGTAAACATGTGTGACATTGCCAAACGCGATTTCCAGGGATTAAAGTTTTTTTAATTTTATTTTTTCCAGCTGGTCTAGATGTTTAGATACAATCGGTATTAGAGGCGTGAACATGTGTATGCTTCAGAGCGTGGGAAATGTCATTTTAACCCATTTTGACAATCGGCTATACAAACAACCTTGGAGAACGTAGAGATTATGCCAAATGGCTTTATAGGGATGTTCTTAGGTTTTCACGGCCGTTCAGAATCTTCTGTTAAGTTAAATAACACTACTCACTTCACACAACACCTGCTCTCGACACTGAATTGCAAGCCAGTATCTAAAAACGACACCCTGCTTTCGACACGGTACTGCAAGCCAGTACTTAAGCACAACACTAACAATCATACATCACATCAGCCCTGATGATGGACCCTGCAATGGGATCCAAAACGTCGGCCAGAAAGGTCAGATATATACGGCAGATTAACCCAGAAAACTATACACAGAAAGCTATATAAGGGCCTATTATGATCCTAAGAAGTTTTACAAGGCAGTAAAACCATTTGACAAACATGATATTTTTCTATTAGTTTTTGCAAAATTGAATCAATAACCATAAAAGTGAGGAAGCTGGTAATCTTGACTATGTAAGTCGTAATAAATAATAACAACACAGTTTATTATAACCCAACTTACCAACTGGTGAGAATTTAGCATGATCCTTGCCGATTCCTTTGACAGCCACGAGAGTTAAATCTAATTCATGTCCTGGTCGCATTTTAGCTATTAGGATATCACTGTGAACTGAGCCCACATAATTTTCCTTGTGAACGGAAGTCTGATTCCCTATTGGCTGCCACTTCATTTGTCCAGAATATACTGAAGAGTTTCAAAAACAAAAATATGAATGCAAAAATATATAAATATAATTAATAAAATAAGCGTTAACATAAAAAAGGTGTGCATGGCTCGAGACATTGCCTACAAGTTATTAATTTCCTCTTACAATAACAAGTACAGTATTATTAAGACAACATTCCCCGCACACGAGATAACTACTATTATGCAGTCTGTACCAAATGTGCGCCTGATCGTAGAAGGTAATTTACTATATTCCATGCTCTTAAGCAACCAGGCACAATTATATTAAATAAAACCTCTTTATCCCCATAACCATTCTCCTTTTTGCCAATTGAAATGAATTCATACAATGACTATACTGAGAGTCTAATTTTATGGATAAAATTAGATTAGATTTAAGTTTATGATGTTAGATTGTTTTTGAAAGATGGTTCAGAAAAGAATATTAATAGACTCAGTTTGCATTTTTACATGCAGTACCCACAGTTTTTGTAGTTGTGTTGGCGAACTCTAGCAATAACTTCCAGGAAAACAACTAGCAATAACTTCCAGGAGGACAACTAGTAATAACTTCTCCGGGTTGCCTACACTCACCATTATGATTTTTATAAATATCTTCAGGCCTGCTAGAGTCTTTGGGTTGAGATGTATTGTGAGAACACTTTACTTTCAGACTAAATTCTAATGTGTCGTCTTCATTGGCTTCTGATGCTTCTGTAAAAATGAAAAAAAGTGTTGAATTAACCTGTATTATATCTAAGTCATATCTATTTAAGACTATACAGTATATAAAACTTGTAACTTTGTATTTTATTGTAAAGCTGGTCTAGCCAGGGAAGTCATGAACAGTTCACTGACAGATAATCCTATTTGTTTAAAATGAGGTGCAGGAATCAACATCCTTATATTATATAATTCAATCTATTGTTTATTATCAGATATTGGCCTAGTCAATAAAAAAAAGTTATAAACAGTAAACAATTTGGTAAAAATGGGTGGCCAGTATATTTTTTGTTGTTTGTGAAATCGTTTCATGTTATGTATTTTTCGTGTTAAAAAAAGTATGAAATCACATCAAATTCTGTTAGGACCAGAATATTATGTATGTTCATGTTAAATACGTTCTACTGTATATTGTATATTACACCAGGGGTTATATTATATATTAAAAATGATATATCATGTTATGAAAATTGGACAAGTAGATGCAATTGTTAAAATAATTCAAATGTCTTTACTGATCTGCTATATTAATGACATATTTTGGTCTTTAATTACGGGTAAAATGTACCATGTTCCAAAAAAATATAGTAACATTGCTTAGGCGGGGGAAGTGTGACATATCATAGTGATTGTTTTTAAAATTGGTTAATTATTTTTTTTAAATAATGGTACTGTCTACACATCACTAATTGAGGTTTCCATGAAAAAATATATGGGATATCATATCAAACCACCTCCCCTTGGTGTAAAATTTAAGGGGTGAGTGTATCTGATCTTATAAATCATAATCCACAGAAATAATCACAAAACTAATATATACATCACAAACTACAACTCAAAATAAAGGTGCTTACCTAATATCGGCATCCTAGCACAAAAGATTATCGAGATATATTAATAAATCTGTATTAATTCAAAATTAACATTTTTTTAAATCAAAATGTTTTGGAATATTATACTAACAAGATACTGAAATATTATTTTTGTCGCAGACGTTTCAGCTGTTTAGTGACCTTTTTATAGGAGCCTGAATTTGGTTCTAACGTTAATAGTATGTGGTTTTTATGAAGTTGGTTGTATAATATGGAAGCAATGTATGGAGCATGTCTCTATGAAATCAAAATTCTATAATATTCTCGCAATAACGTTCTAATGTTGTATTCTAGGATATTATAATATTTAAAAGTAAATAGGTACCATCTTGCTTATATTCAAAAAGTCGAGCATCAGCCTTGAGAGGAATGAGGCCTAATCTGTGGGCCAGCACTTCATCTTGTAACAGCGACGTATTATTCATGATCATCACCTTCTCGATCGCCATACTGGGAACCTCACTCAGCATGAGACGCCGGAAGGCATTCGCGAAAGCGGGTTGAATACCGATTAAATCAAATTCTATTTCACTCGCATCTTTCCTAATGATGACTATATTAAACTTTTTTTTAAACTTTTTTCGGCTCCACGGCTCGTCGGCCATTCCAAAATCGTCGGGACCAGGCTGAAAAATATTTAGAGGTTACTTTTATAAAGATCGAAACAGTTAACGCGGCTCTCAAAGCACCTTGACACATGAATCACCTTTAAGCGGAATTCTTCCAGGAAAATTCTCGGTTTGGGTTCCATCCTGATATAAAATTATATTGTTTAATTGATTGTTTAATAATGTGAAATTGAATGTTTATAATTTACAACACGCTCACGCCGACGCATAGATAAGAGATAATTAATGCAAACGTCAAATAAGGGATGGCATAGATAAGCGATATACTTAGATGAGCAACACCGACAATAATAACGAACCAGCCATAGATAATATAATAAATTAACCAGAGCAACCGATTTGGTCACTAAAAATAACTTTCTTGATCATCGTTACCAATGATGGACATCCAACACAATACAGAATTATATTCCGCTTGGGACAAAAGGCCAAGGGCACAAACTATGAGACAATACCCTCACCTTGTTGGTCAGCATTTTGGTCCTTTTGAGTCCATCAATTTCAAATATTATGTGAAAGAGCATAATTACGGCCGCATCTCATGTGTGACGTTCACATATTGCATTTATTATTTTCGGTGCGAAATTTAAAATAAATATTTAAATATTCTTGAATCTTGCTGCGCGGGCCGCGCGCCCGACGATGTAAGCTCCTCCTCACCCCGCTCCTAACATGCATCCACAGCGGACGAAGGGTCGCTCATAAACAAAAGATATACGAGTCGCTACCCCCTCCCCCGCGCATTGGCCAGGGTGGGTTTCTGCCCAAACCGATGCTAGCCTCTCGCTCTACTTTTTCTTTTTTTTCATATTTCCTTGTACTGTAAATAAATGTATGAATTTGTATATAGAAAGACGTGTTAATTTAATTCGCCCTCCCGCCATCCTCTCGTGACCACCACAAATATTGATTGCGCAACGACCGGAGTGTCTGCGTTTATATCACTATTTATAAATTAATAATTACCCCGCACTTCAGGTATTACCGTGTGTATAAATGTATCCTTGTCGGTATATATGTGATATTTTATTTAAAATATCAACAGCCTATAAATTAAATTGATAGAGATGTATAAAATTAATAAAAAATAATGTATTAAACAAGATTTCTTAATAAATTCTCCCCGATATTAACCACGTCTACGCTTTTGGTAGCAAAAATAAACCCCAGCGTATTCAAAATGTCATTGAATTCTTATAAAGCGAGGGATTTATGGATCCGGATCGTTTACTTTATCTCTGTAGTTAGTTTTTGTGGATATCTTTACATACACATGTATACACCACGAATGCATATATAATCCTTTACCCGCGTTTTGAGACAAAAGTTTGACACCTTAGGGCAATGATAGCGAACCTTTTGGGTTCAGCGTGTCAGAAAATCTAACTTAACTTTGCTGGTGTGTCACCCCTCCCTCCATAGTATTTCATTTGATGTCAATTAATTAATTGCTCATTTCAATTATTTGTTTTTTTCACACACATATGTTAATATGTACGTAATAATACATTTTAACGTTGTTGTCGGGTAGACGTCTAACTGTCATGAGTCATACACGCTTCACGACAAAAGGACGAAACACGACGTTTTACGACCATGTACGTCATACACAGGTGCAGTGATACGATAGAAAATCAGCTAGCCAATGTCCACTCGGAAATATTTTTTTATAAATTCGACATTAGATATATATACTTAATATTTTTAATATTTTTGATTGTCTGTTCTTTCTTTTATGATATAAAAAAATAGTTTATAAAAATCAACGCGTGAGTCATTTAAAAAGCCTGCGTGGGTCAGTGTCTGACCCGCGGGTCATAGGTTCGCCATTACTGCCTTAGGGAATTTATTAACCTTCCAGTAAATAACATTTAAACTGATTTCAACACAACAAAATAACGTATTGAAAATAGTTCAATTTGAATATTCCAACACCAACTAAACAACGTAACATGTATGGCGTAACAAATTTTAAAACACTCAAACACACAAGAACACAAAAAAGACAAGAACATTGAATTAGAACACAAAATAGATCAATATAAACCAAAAACATATCAAAACTATCACAAATTCCTAAATTTAATATCTTCAGATTTAAAAATCAGTGACAAACTCACCTTCACATCTTACCCCTGACAAAACACATTAATAGCTGTAGATTGTACTGCTTTCAATATGTTTATATAATCATGGTTTTACAGAATTTTCCAATCATTTATTAGGAAATGATAATACTTTAATAAAATTCATTTAATAAAAAATTTGAAATGTCTGTTTTACAAATAAACAATGTTGGTCTTAAATTGAATGATCTAATATCGTTATAAATGTGTAAGTAAAGCGTGTAAAATAAAATAAAATGTTATAATTATCAACTAAATTTAACCACAAATCCTATCCAAAAAATTTTCTAATAATTTCGGATCATTAAGTCAATTTCCACATATTTTCAGCATCATAACAATTGTAGTCAGGTATGAAGAAGATTTATTTTTAAAATTATTTTTTAATTAATTATCTAACATTTAAAAAACATATGAACAATTTGACATATAGTTTTAGTTAGTTTTTTGTCACCCTGATAAAGGAAAATGTATTTTTCAAAACAGGTTGTTGAATTTAATTAACTCATTGGTAAAAAATTAATTAAATTAATTATTTATTTATTATTATTATTCTGTGTTTAAAATTTTACATGTTTAATTTTATTCGGAAAACATACAGTTTATCAGTAAATACGAAAATCATAATAAAAGTTAAACAATAATTAAACCAGTTACATATTTTCTCAGAAGATACTTTATACAGTGAGTACAATTTAAAATTTAAAAAGGAAAAATGCAGAAAAATGTGAGAGAAGAAGTTGAGAATAAAAATATAAACAGAGAGATAAAAGTTATAAAAAAGACAATATTCCGGGAGGGTGAGGGGAAAGGAAAATGGGATAGGGAATAAAATCTGTGTGATATAAATATAAATAAAATGAAGGCCATTAAAGTTTATATATTGAATTTAGATTTAATTGAGGTAACTGGGGTATTGAAAATGTCTAGTTCGTTTAGGTGTGAATTGAAATAAAAGGGCACTCGGTGGAAAAATAAGTTATGTTTGGCATTGGTGTTGCAATGTGGAAGGTTAAATGTAAGATTAGTTCTAGTTGACCTGGCTTGCACTAGAATAGATATGCGTCTGAATAAATCAGGAATTGTGTAGGAAAATGACATCGGCCACGTCTCTTCGAGTTTATAGTGACGGAACTTTGAAAATGTCAGATGACTCAGCAGTGCTGGTTAAGGTTCGATAACTACAAAAGTTAAGATATTTCAGGAAGTTGTTCCGTATTTTTACGATTCTATTGATGTATGTGGTATATCTTGGATTCCAGACTTCGGAGGCATATTCGATGATACTTCGGACATATAACAAGCACAGAGTTTTCATCGCGTTTATGTTATTGAATTGTCTACATACCCGAAGGATGAAACCTAACATTTTGGTTGCTCTGGATGTAATATGATTAATGTGCAAGTCGAAGAATAATTTAGAATCCAATATAATCCAAAGATCTCTAGTTTCAGATTTCTTGGTCAAAAGTTGATTATTAAGAGAGTAAGGGAAATTAAATGGATTCTTGTTCCTGGTAAACTGTATTATGGAGGACTTGTTGGTGTTGATTTGTAGGTTATGTTAATTGCAATATACATCGAGGCGGTTTAAATCACTTTGAAGTTTATGGCAATCGTCGATATTATGAATTGGAGTAAAAACTTCCATATCGTCCGCGAATAAAAGTGTGTGAGTATATAAGAAACACTTAGAGATGTCATTTATATAAATGTTAAAGAGGAGTGGTCCTAGAAGTGATCCCTGAGGAACACCTTATGTGACGCGTAACCAGTCAGATTTATTGCCGCTAACTACTACTGTTTGACTCCTATTGAATATGTAGGAGGACAACCATCTAAGTAGGTCTCCGTGAATACCGATAAGGAGAAATTTGTCAAGGAGTTTAGAATGCACAACTTTATCGAAGGCTTTGCTGTAGTCCGTGTAAACGGCTTCGACCTGAGTTCGTTTGTCCATATGATCTTGCAGAAACTCTACAAAGGATACAAGATTGGAAGTTATAGATCGATTTGAAATAAATCCATGTTGATTCGCATTTAGTACTGGCCGAAGGGCTGGCATTACCTGATCGTAAATATATTTTGTAAGAATTTTGCTGAATATGGAAAGCTTGGAGATTATTTCATTTATATTCTCAAATTATACAATACTACTCTCAACACAACACTACGGATGTTTAATAAGCCAACGTTTACCATTAGGCGTAGTCTTCATTACACAGCATTACAGAGCATTGTAAAAATACGTAATATATGTGGGACATGTCCCTACTGCGCTAGATAAAAAACATTTAATTTATTCGCTCAGCTTTTTTTGTCGAAGTATGTTTGTACATCTTGTTATCTTGTCGACGATTGTATCAAATTGGACATTTTAAATAAATAGCAAATGAAATTCACAGTATCATGAGATAAGCTAAATAAAACATGGTTTCAGTCCACCCTGGTAGTCTTCCTGGCTGGAGGGTATAATTTGTTCATTTTAATGTTTCAACAATACAAAATCATTTTTATCATCGCCTATTAAAAAAATGAAATTCTCGATATAAACCCTAGGTATTACGGTTAGTGATAAAACTATTATTATTAAGAAGTGTATTATTAAGAAATAATGATTGCAACGTCACGATTCTTTTGTTATTATTGCGTGTCAACAGAATTACAAATAAGAGAATAATTGAAGAAAGGCTAACAAAGCGACGCGATGGCCGCTGAACAGTCGACCAGTTACAGCGATTCTTTCAATATTGTCCCATACAGGAGAAGCCTTCTCATTTTAGGTGATTTATGTAATGTGGGGTGGGGTACATGGTGTTAGAGGTAATCGAGCTCTTAAGATTCCCGAAATGTAGCGGTAGAGAACGTAGAATAGATCTTCAAACGAAATGTAATGGTGAAGATGTATCTGTTGCATTTCGTGACGATCAATGGACGGAATCTACTCCAAAAGTGGGAAAATTTCACTCCTTCGCTCGCGACAGGATTGCGATTTTAGTGAACCTTCTCCTGATTCTCTCTACATAATATTTTTATTATTACTAATACTTATATTATGCCTATCGGTGTCCCTGTCTATCTGCCTCCTTCATCATGCCCAGTGACGTAATTATGGCAATGCATCCAATGTGGCGACATTCGATAGGAACTGATACGGGCCCAAAAGGTCCCGGAATCCCGAAAAGAATCCCGATAGTAACCTATTTTTTTCTACCTATTAATTTAATTTTTATTAAAAATATCACAGAACTATGTTCTGAAATTGCAACTTCACAACAATTTTTGGATAAAAGATGCGTACATGGAGTAAATGTTATTATTATTTACTATTACTACTATTCTTACTATTTTCAAACTAAGCCAAACGCTTGTACTATGAAAATGTGACTAACTTGCTGGTGTCTAATAAAGTTTCTAATCAAGTCAAGTACTACTGTGAGCAAATTACCACACAACGGTGAACATTCCGTTCGATGAATTATGAATCAGTGAATTTTCCATTCGACAAATTTACCGGTCGGTGAATTGTTGTCGGTGAACTTTCCGTCGGTGAACTTTCACAGAACCGTCACCGCCACTGGCCACTGGTAATAATTACAAACTGTTGAAAGATGAAGGCAGTCATTTAGCGCAACTGTGTGCGGCGCTATTTCACGTGAGCGAGGAAATTCTTCGGTGCAATCTCCATTGTGCATGTGTACTCTGTTCCGTGTACCGTGTACCGTGTACCGTGTGCGCAACCTTTAATCAATATCGCGATGCAATCAAGTTTTCGGTAATACCCTTGATTGGCGCGTTACGTAAAAACAAATCTCCTTTCACCCGGACAACCGCCTGTCTTCCAGTTAGCGGTGTTCCGATTTGACACAATATTTATATATCATATACAGCTGTGTGCGGCTGGACTTGTTTCATGATCTCTCGAATCTGGGTGTTGCGCAATGTTGGTCGATAAACCCTCACGTGGGCCAATAATCGTTAGGTGTGTTTCGATGATGACGACTGCTCTACGTCGATACTGGTGTTTATAAACTGTAACTGATCGCACTTTAACGTGACTAATCGGTTCAAGGTGGAATAATAGTCTAGAAAAGCGTTCAAAAAGTGAAATATTTCATAGACAAGACGTAGTTTTTAAAAGTTTGCACATTTTTGGCGCTCGTTTTGTCAACTGATTTACTTGACTTACATATTATTTAAACGAGTAAAGCCGGCTCATATGAACATTTTATGTCGTTTTATGTCAAACAGTAGATATAATATGTACATTCTATGTCACCGAAGAAATTATAGTAATGTTATAGTATATACTAATTTAATGTATTAATTATAAATATATACATTTAAAATCAATTTTGTCGAAATATATTGTTTTTGCGCTACCGGGATTCGAACCTGGATCTCTATTTCCAACGCGGGGAAGTACATGTACATGTTTCCGAAATGAAAATAGTTTTCAATTGCGGCGCTGTCGGCAACTAGGAATAAATCACTAAAAGAGAATGGAGTGAGAAATTCACGAGGAAGATGAGACGCAATAATTATATTACGAAATCGAGGAACATTTTCATTTTTCAAGGAATAAATATTAATTACGATATCCCTCTATTTTTAATTAAATGTATCTAAATTTACAAAACATATAGTCGATAATGAAATCCAAATCTGTAAAAATGCAATGTATTGTGCCTACCTTGGTTTTTACCGTTGACAAGAAACAATAAATACCGACGAAAGGAGGAACTCGCTCCAGCTCAGTGGATAACGGATAGGCTAACTCCTGCTACTGATTCTGGTGTTATTTGTGTATGCAAGTGTAAGTCATTAACCGAGCGAATATTAGCTGACGACATTTTCAACAGATCTTGCAAAACTGAGCAAAATTCTATATCATATAATATAATAATCCTCCATTAAAGTAAAGTTGCGATTCTTCAGAACAGGTCATACCTGGATAAATAAAACAAATTAGTTATGTCACTGAAAAAATACGAAAGTCAAATCTCTTTTTCGAAATTAAAAAGGTTTCTACCGAGATTTGAATCTGTGACCTATACCTGGAACAGTCCGAGATGAGCTCAGCTGGGAGAGCATTCTAACTACAATACAAACGTCATTGGTTCAAATCCCGACGGCAGCTAGATTTGAAGCGAATCCAAGAAAGAAAGATTGGACCTTTGAACATAGGTATTTAATTTGACCTTATGTGACATAGGTATTTAATTTGACTGAATAATTCTCACCCGTTTTTGTCAATTTTTTTCTGCGTATTCTATCTATAAACACGCAATTATTATATTTGCTATCGCAATCATTCATTCGAAACATTGGACTTTAGATAAGTATTTACATTTTCTGATACTTTAGACATGAGATTAGAATTTTTCTGTCATAAACACGCCCAGGGTCGGATGTACCCTTGAATGGGCGCTGGACTTAAGGACTTAATACAGACCCCGAAAAAACGAACCATTAAAACACATTAAAAAAATCACATCCTTATCCGTCCGTGTCGTGGTTAAAGAATTGGTTATCGCGTTGAAAGCTAATTATTTTGTTACTGCATTTTCGATGATTTTTGGTTGTAAAAAAATATTAATTCTCCGATGATTTTCCGACATTATTTCTAGTATAGGTATAATACTCTTCTTCTTTTAGCACTATTACGTTAGGTATCACTAATTGTATCAGTCTCGGGGCAACTGTAGGCCCCGGGCTACAGAAAAGCTTCTAGCCGTGTAGTAAATCCAGGCCTGAACACGGCAGATTATTCTAATGAAACAAAAAGTGTTTCCAAATTTACTTCTCGAAGAAGCGGCCTTCGTGGGCAAATTTCCGGTGGCGCCGGCGCAGGTGAAGGTAAAGCGGCTCAATGATACTTTTGCACGTATTAGGTAGATTTCGATGGAAATTAAAAAGAACACAGTATTAATCAGTAGTTGAATTAAGTTGAATATTAAAATATGTTTTCTATAAATTGAATATATCTCTTTTCTAATTGATACATTCAATATGTAATTGTAAATATTGCGGAGGATCTGATAATTCAACTATCACTTATTTCGATCGAGACACCTCGAAACCACCCTTCGTCGAAAAGGTAACAAACAGATTTTGTGGACGACCATTCCCACGGTTCTCGTCAGATTCTCACCAAACAATTATAAATCCCGGCCAGCTCGTTAACCAGCCGGATTCTCCATTTTGTTTCACAATGGTGACTGTTCAAAACTTTAAAAATTCACTTCGATAATGTTGGACCTAAATACTATTCATATATATATACATATTCACCTCTTAAAATTTGAGTCAAACCGCCGATAATTACAAAAGGAAAATATTAAGAGATTGTGAAGGATGTCAATTTTGATGGTGTCATACAACACTACCATTAGACGTTTAATAATAGTTTAGATTAGACGTTCAATTTCATATACCTACATTTAACATTATTTTGTATTGTAACGTGAGCGTTACAGGTTTGTATATTTCCTTTCTTCACATGGTTCCTGACAATCACTGAATAATTCAATATTAACATAACCATAATAAACAATGTACATACATAATACATTATACATACATTAGATCCTTTTGGCATGAACTGCATTGGCTCCGTTTTCATGAATGGGTAGAATTTAAATTGGGTCGGTTGATGTACAAACGACACGTGACACGGCTTCTCTGCATCTCAGACAACTTGAATGGTAGACGTCAAACTCTCAGATTTCCAAAAAGCCAAGTTTAGTGGACGGGACCGAAGCCGTGGAACTCTGCCGTTCGCGATTAGGAGCAGCGCATCAAAGAATTTATTTTAAAAATACTGAAAACGCGCCTATTCACGAAACAATTTTTATTTTAAAATACTAATGTTTGCAAGTTAGTAGTGTTACGAAAATGGTAAAATAGACAAACGAAGAGTAAAATTAAAAATTTCTTCGTCGGTACTCGTATGTAACAAAAATAGGTAAATATTTAAATTTATGTTTTAAGCTTAATCGATCTTATTTTTAAGGTCGAACATTTAAATGTACCTCCCGAAAAATGACTGAATTGTGTCATGCCCTATTCCTTTTATCCTAACTTCCACAAACTGGATTATGGGCTGATGTATTTATTTGACGGAA
This sequence comes from Eubasilissa splendida, assembly GCA_031772225.1. Classification (NCBI taxonomy): domain Eukaryota; kingdom Metazoa; phylum Arthropoda; class Insecta; order Trichoptera; family Phryganeidae; genus Eubasilissa; species Eubasilissa splendida. The sequence continues at coordinate 29,526,576 of CM062861.1, read as the reverse complement.
AGCATTATACTCTCAGTGAGTAGTCGCGACCGTGGTGTATTCTGCGACTGAATTCACCGAATATGACGAATGACGGTTCTCTAACGGATGACCTGTCGACACCAAACCATTTCCCCCTTAATTTAAATGCCCTTAATTTTAGATCTGAATGTCGATTCACAATTCTTGATTATTATTTTCTACAAATATATAAACAATTAACAAAATAAATAACCATGAAAATATTATTAATTAATATTAGTAAAAGTTTTTGATTTTTGAAATCTAATTAACACACATTGACCTTACCTTTGCACCTTTTCATACATTACATAACATAGAAAGAAGAAGAACATTTCTATTGGAAAGTAAAAAATATACAAATTATAACTGTCGTTAAGTGAAGGATAAATTCAACAAAATATATAACATTTCAATTCATATAAAGTATTCATTTAATTTATTAAGAAAATTGTGCAAATATATATAATACTTTCAAACCATTATATGCTAGACATTAGCTTTAATCGTTCAGGGCCTTCTCAATTTGAATTAAAGCCAAAGAAATTGTTTTTTCTGAAATATAAATAGTTATATCTGCAAACGAAATAATTCTAGAGTGTTTAGTGATAACAGCTTCTAAATCTGATATATACAAATTAAAAAGTATCGGACTTAAGACTGATCCTTGTCCGAGACCTTTCCATACAACTCTACCAACTACACATCCCTGCACGAATACATGGATGGTTCTACAACAAAGAAGATTTTTTATAAAAATAATAATGTTTTCAGGAATGCTCATCTTGCGGAGTTTATCCGCGAGTGTTGGAACATGAACATGATCGTATGCGCCGAAGATATCTAAAAATTTAATATTCTTTTCTAGAAAATGACAAATTTATATCTGTAATCAAAATAGACAAATTATCCAGAAAACCGAATTGTGATTTTGAAAGTAGATAATGTTCTACAAACCAGTGTAACCTATTTTTAATTAGATGCTCCATTATTTTACAAAGACACGACGATGGCCATCGGACGATATGAGGATTCATTTGATGGACCTTTATTTGGTTTGAGATTTGGAATTATATATTGACATTTCCGACTGTCGGGAATCAAACCCGTGGAAAATATTAATTTTAAATTAGCTTGTTTTATTAAAGAATACGGAATTTTGATGAACTAATTTTAATTCAGAAATAACAAAAGGGCCTTCAAGAGGATGAGAATTAGTGAGATTAGATGGCTGAGGAAGTTCTTGATCTGATGGACAGAAAGAGGGAGCTAATTTGTCCATGAAATTATTAAACCAGGAAGAAGTGGGAGCAAGTTGGATAGGAGGATTATATGAAGCTCTATATCTTCGAATCATTTTCCAAACATTGGTTAAAGTAGTATCTGGAGATAAGGCCTCACAAAATAAAGCCCATTCTCCCCTTTTTTTATTTCTTGGAAACTGGTTTGAGCAAAGATTTTTTTGAATTCAAGGTAATTTTGTAAAGTCACATTTTTACAGTAAATTTTAGTGGCTTTTTTCCTTTTTCCTACAGCGAGAGTACAATCGAGATCCCACCAAGGGGCAGGATGAGGTTTATGTAAATTGTAAATAGTAAAAGGGATATGTTTTTAAGAATGTCTACCATTTTATTATAAGACTGAATACAATTATCTGACGGATGAAAGGAACAAGACACAGCACTATCAAGTTCTATCGCGTAGCTAAGTAAGTCAGTTTTTTTAGATTGCAGTCGATATTTAGGACTTGGAGTAGGAGGGGTTTGGAAAGATAAAATTATTGGAGAGTGATCGCTACCACAACTATCGGGAACAATGTCCCATGAAAGTAACGATGCTACATTACTAGAACAGATGGAGAGGTCAACTGCAATGGATTTTGGGAGGGGAGTGGTACTCCTGTGGGAGAACCATCGTTAAGTAAACATAAATTTGCAGAATCTAAAAAATCTATTATTCGTTTACTAGATTTATCATCAGAAGAACAACCCCAAACGGTAGAATGTGCATTGAAGTCACCCATTATAATGATCGGTGAAGGTAGAGAAGATATAAAGTTATTCCACCAATTAAGATTAAAAACAGAAGATGGATTACAATACGTGGAAACTATTGTAATATTGTCATAACGTATCGCACATACTTGTGCATTATGATCCGGAGGAGAAACGGGAATTGATTGAAATGGGATACCATGTTTGATTAGGATGGCAGAACCTCCTCCTCCATCTGACCGATCACACCTAACACATGAAAACGGAGAGACGACTTAAACCATGTCTCTGAGATGGAAGCAGTAGAATTTGAGTAATTTTATAATAAATAAAGAAGATTAATTCGATTAGAAACAGCGCTTCTCGTGTTCCACTGAAGGAGAACTGCCCATTATTTGAGATACAGTTTGATATATTTGAAATTATTTCGGTAGCGTTGGGCGATATTTTATAATAATATCAGAAGAATTATTATTATTAAAAGGAGGGGAGTCATTATTTGAAAGGAAAGCAACTCCATCGGAGTTATCTTTAGATTGGGAATTACCATTGGGAGAAATATACATTGAATTCAATGTGGATTGGTCATTAGATAGATAAGAAGGCTGATGTTACGGAAAGTGAAACTAGTTTTCTTTTGTGGAGATGGCTTCGTAGAGATGGTTATTTTTTTCCGCAAGTACTTGCGAGAAGGGAGGAGATGCAGAAAATTTAGTCAGAGATGACGTAGAAGTTTTTTCCGCAAAGGAAGATTTTACAGGAGAAAAGGATTTTGATGCCTCAAAATAGAGGTTTTCAGACGCCATAATATGCTTAATGTTGTTTTGTCTGGTAAATTCAGGACAGATGATGCTAGTGGCATTGTGCTGACCAGAACACTTGAGGCAAGAAGGCATTCTGTTTATTTTGGGACATTCTTCGCCCAGGTGTGCATCGCCGCACTTAAAGCAACGGGGATTGGATCTGCGTGTTTTTGTGTGACCAAATCTACAGCATCGGAAACATTGAATTGTTGGAAAAACATACTGTTCTACGGGAAGAGAATTATAATGCAAATAAAAATTACTTTGAAAGATTTTGTGCCAGATTTTGTATCTTAATAATTTAGTCCGAAATCATCTGGAACATTGATTTGTTCGATGATGTCATTATCTGACATATCGACTGGAATACCCTTAACCAGACCCATGCGAGTAACCTGGTAAGCCTGAATTACTGCTGAGTACTGATTAATGATAATGGTCAAAGAGGAGTAACAAAATTCATTTGCTGATTTGTAGTCTTTAAATTGAACTGACACTTTGAATTTTCCAAGAGATTTGACTCCCCCGGGAAAAATATTTTTAATTTTGTTTCGGAACAAAAAGTTTCCGAAATGTATGGGATGAATGGACGAAGATTTGTCATCTCCGCTAATTTTCTATACATGAACTGTATATGGACCACAGTCAGTAGATTTTTAGGATCTAAGATCGGATATGTCAGATAGGACCGGGGACAACTTTTCAGTTGCTCCCATTCCGTTGTTGGTGGTTGCCGAGATAAATAACAATAAAAATTTCTAGTGAAAAAAACATTTCGTAAAACAGATTGAAAAGACAAGAAATTTAAAAAATAATTATCACAAATGGTGTAAATAGTGAAAGGAAGAAAAAAACTATGTTTTTATAATTATAAAAACAAAAAAAACGAAATAAATCAATTTAAACGAACCCCAAGCCAATGAAGCTGATGACGCTAAAACGGTTGCCAAGCAACCATCTTCCTTACATGTGTCAATGTATCAACAATATTGCAATAAATAATTTTAAACAAAAGCAGACTTGAATCTGCCATAAATATTCTCTTATTACGTCAAGTGTGCCAAATTCATAAAAAGTACCAAAAATTCTGCTTTAAAGGGTGGGAAAGGGGGATGGGGGTGGTTTTTCGAAATCTCATGCAAACAGTGACCCTCTTTTTGTTTTGAAGGTCAAGTATGCAAAGTTTCATCAAGCTTCATCAAAAACAAACAAACCAACAGACACTCTTCTATATATATATAGAAGAAGAAGATAGATATATGGCATCGATTGCAAAGTAGTTACAGATATAATAATAAATACTAATTAAATGTATTATATACATATAAAATCAATTTTATCGAAAAATATTGTTGTTGCGCTACTGGAATTCGAACCTGGATCTCTTTTTCCAATCCGGGGAAGGTGCATTACCAACTGATTTAATTAGTATTTAAAACATCACAGACCGTCTGTTCTGAATAATTACAACTTCACAATAAGAATGTGTTCTCCTTAATAAGATATAATAATAGCCGTAATTAAAACCTATTACTTATGATTTGTTGTATTTGTATATTATTTATATGGCGAATCGGGTCTTGCACAAATAACCCGACCACGCTTGAATAAACATATTATTATTATAAAATAAGTGTGTTCGTTTCGAAAACTATGAACTCTAGAATATAATTATATACATATATAGGTATATACGGCGTATTTTATAGATGGTTTCCTTGGGGAAACCTAGGCCGACATTTCGGCACGGTAACGCGTACCATTATCGAGGCTCAAAAAATGTATTTTTCGCAGAAGATATAAATCTCCCACGAGTCGAGATCTTCCGTATTGTATAAATTCATTGAATTTAATAAAAATTGAAAATCGTTAATTTAAATGAAATGATGATAAGATCTCCGCTAGAGAGCTGCGAACTGGAAGCTAGTTACACCGACTGCAACTAATTAAATAAGATCTGACCAATATTAGATAGGTACTGCATTACATTGCTGCACTTGTCAGTTTGCTGCGATTTAGTGGGGCATTAAACTCGAAGCCGCGTATTACGTACACGCCGAGTGACAGCCGCAGGATCTTGGAGCGGGCCAGAAGGAAGCGAGCGGCGGGTTGATCTGGCCCCACGGGCGCGCTGGTCTTTTCATAATTAAAAGCGAAAGTCGCCAACCTGAATGTTACGAAATGGAAGAATTATTCGCCACTTGCTCGCGGGGCCGCGCTCTGCTGCCAGTTCAGCTGCCCGGCCCGCTGCAGTCTCCGAGAAACAGCCGCCTGCACCCGGCGCCGAATACTCGCGCTACCAAATACTCTCCCGACAATTCAATAATGTCACCAAATATTAATTCAACAATTTGTGTAAAGTGACGTACTCATCCTGCATCGATCGTGCCACGGTTCCAATTTTATAGCGCATTTTGTGTAATTACATTATTCATTGTTAAGATTAAAATATTTGGTGTAATTTGAGAAACTTTATGATTTATTTCTGAAGGATTGTATTAAATACAGTAATCATGTACACGGCGGCTATCAGCTTGGTATTCCTCGCGCTGTTGATACCAGAGTTTCCCGCCCAAACGGTGACAGCCGAGGGAAGGGACCCTAACTCCGGTACGTAAACTACTTTTCATTTAGAAAGAACAATTGTATTCAAGTGTGTAACAGTTTCAAAAACATACAATACACAACACATACAGAGCTCAAATTTGATAGAAATAGGGTTAAGTGTTATTTTGTATACAGTAAAAATGGTTTATTGGAACATATAATGCTTTTAGGAATATTTATTTTTAATACATATATGACTTTTGTAGTGTAAGTACGTAGTAATATATTTATAACAATAGAAAAACCAACAAATGCATTCGACTAAGACAAATATTGGTAATAATATAAAAAAACAACTAATACATTGAAAAATTAAGATATCAAAAATATAATACATTCCTAATATACTAAATTCATTTCGTATCTTTAACTAATTTCAAACCACAACCCCACCTATCGACCAATTAAAACGCAGAGCGGCACCAATATACCGTTACAATGTACATATGATGTATGGTATTACGCACACTAATACATTTGTTCTTTCTAAATGAAATGTATTGTAGTACACCACCTACTTGCAATAAAAAGTGCTTCTCCTTATTTTATCTCCAATATTAAATTATCGGTAAACAAGTCCACTAACATCTAGTTCTGTAAGCTGTGGTAAACTAAAATTTCTCTGAAATATACCAAAAATTTAATATTTATTCGTTTCATTGTATTATTGAGATTCTACCACATCATATTAATTTCTGAGAAATTCAAATCGCCCCATTTATTATGAATACACGCCCTGCTTTTCTATTGTATTGTCCGAACAAATGACCCAATTTAGCCCCTTAGATTCTGTGTTTGTCAAAGGTTATTAAAAAATATAAGAAAAGCTCGCGCGCGATGATAAAGTAAAGTGAATTCAAAATATCTCCATCCAATAATATTATTTCATGTCTAAAATAATACTATTTTTATGGGGAATGCATTCTTATTGTGATGTTGCTACAATAATTGACATAAATACAAATTTAATATATCAATACTATTTATTAAAATGTTATATGTATACATAATAAATATGTATTTATTATTGAGTAAATGCTCAACAAATTCTTGTGCATTTTACCTACTGACTATTTATACAGAAAGTAATCTTACTGTTTAAAATTATTTTAATATTAAGCATTTCTATTTCAATACATCTTGTATATTTTATGTTTATTATATTTATTTATATGCGAGTAATTAACACGAGGAAAACGCAGGCGATGCAGTCGAAGTAATAAATAAATTAGATTTCTCTCGCGGGCTGCCTCACTACACTACGCGGCTTCTGCTCGTTTCTTCGGAATAAACTAAACAGAAGAGAGAGAAATATGGTCTGTGTCCTGATCGCTTGCTGAAGAACAAACAATACCAACTCAATTCAAAATCTTAGTACAAAATTTTTGGGCTATTCTGCTGTGTATTTTCTGCCTGACCTGAAAAAATACGTTCAATTATTATTAAATTACGCGCGCGAAGCGCCGCTAGAATGCACCAACAGAGAAGCTACAGATTATTCGAAAGCGCACAACTATACACGCTATCGTTATTTATATGTATACCCATTAAACAGATAAAGCACATATTCCTTAGCCAGAGATTTATTAATTAACATTAAAGAAAATATTATTAGACGAGTAGGTACTTTCATATTTTACGTAATACTCGTAATATCGATTCTCCGTAGATGGCACCGATCTATCAGTGTGAACGACGCATTTAATAAACTATAAATAATTACATTGTTGTGGATCTTACACAACAGTTTAATATCTTTACAAAAAACGTAGAATTATTAGTCTCGTGAGGTCTCGTCTCTCATTTCAAGGCTGGAGTCGAGGCTTCATTCGATCAGCTTAGAGCTTAGCTTCGACAGTTCACGGCTCGACTATTTCAACGCACTCGTGAATGATCACATTCGGTCTCAGCGCGGCATATTATTGCGGGGGAGTTTTGGTAAAGATAATACTAGATAGGATTCTCTCAACAGTTCTCTCAATGAGACCTCACAGGAGGCGAGTAAAACGAATACATAGTAAAACCTACTTTTCACCTCTGATCTCAATGAGGAGAGTAAGTGCTCGCGCATGTCGATAATTGTTTCCTCATAAATTATTAATTACGTTTAAAGTTTTATATATTGTTGCGCAAGTGCGCGTGCTTTTAAATGTTTTAAATATATATATTGAATTGATCATTCATAAATTGGGTATTAACATATGTAGAAATGGCCGTGTTTATTTGTATTGTAACTATTTATGGTTGAAGTATAGGTAATTATTAGCACAATCGACAGCCAAGTATAGCTCCCTGAACACCGGTAGTTTTTGTTTAATGTGACGAATAACACCGAGAATATAATTCCAATAACACGTGCCGGAGGATTTTTACCTTTTTCCTAGAAAATTCCACACAATTTCCACACTTCACTTGTAATAAGCTGCAGTTAATCTCGTACCGAGAGAAATTAAACGTTATTTCCGGAAATACTTTGGGTGCTGAGTCAGTACTCATCGTATTGGGGCGATTGAGTAATTTTACGGAAATGCCATATCAGAAGAAATTCCTATTTAATATAATAATAAGTGAATGGCTCGGATAATCTAATAAAACTAGCATAAAATAGTGCGAATCGTAATATTATATGACACGTTATGTAGGTACATACATTTTTTCGTAGAGCGGCAACAATAAGGCGCTCCATCTCCAGCTGGTGGCGACCCGGGACGGCGGTCTCTTTCTGGGATTGTGCAATGATAATAATTGGTCGAACCAATAAACAGTATTCTGTCCGCGCGGAACTGTATTTGAACTTGTATTCACGCAATTATTGTGAAGAAATCTTTAACATTTCGGAGCGCAAGATACAAGCGCTATGGTAGGTACCAATATAATGTCCACCCTCCAATCAGTCAGTCAATCCGCCAGGTCAGTCACAAATGAACTAGTAATTTCTAACATCATATGAAGTACATACGTATAAGTAAATAATTTCAAATGAACACGTCGGGACCTGCTAAACAGAGAAGTAAATTACTAACCGAAGATTTGAGCCAAAACGACCACAAATCAATATCTGTGTGACTAGCCTTGCCAATTTTGCTAGGCACGGCCAGTATTTCCTTGCCGAATGCATTTGGTAGATGACACCGCTTCGCGACCAATCTTTGTGTTTCGTAAAATCTATTTTTCAATGTTGAAAACATCATTTAATATTATCAAAAAAGCGGAAAAAATTCAAGATTAAATTGTAATTTTTATTTTTTTGTTGTTTACAATAATTAGCTTATAATAAAATAAAATGCAATATATTTATAATAACGATATAAAAATATTATGAATTTCGGGATACATGTTCATCTTTTAAGTATTTTTTGATTATTTCTTTATCATTAATATAATAATACTGTAGCTGAATTTTTCTTTCAAAAGGTATCATATTTACATATTTACACACATTTCAATACACTGCCCAACTAGGCAAGTTTGTTTTAGGGCAAATTGATAAACTAATATATTTTATAAAACCAAAACTCATCGAAGGCAAAACACAGTAAGATCGAATACATACATAGCATATAATGTGAAAATATTTAAGAAAAATAATATATATATATAAAAATATTTAAGAAAAATAATATATATATATATATATAAAATATAAAAAAGAGAGAAGAAAAAAAATTTTATAATAATAATAATAGATATAAGGTAAATGGAAATATACAAGACCAAAACGCACAAAAGTAGTTATACAAATTATTTCATTATATAAAAGAGTTGACTCTCTGTATCTGCTCTTCCTAATTGCAACAACCAATTTGAAATATCCCTTTTAAAAGTCTCAAATGTCAAATGTTAAATTTCTAATTTTATTTTCAATTTGATTGTATATTCTGGGAGCTTTAAGGGAAATAATCATTGACCAAAACAGTTTTCATTCTTGGATCTATATTAATTTATTTATTTTATTTGCTCGTTAACCATCAGGATGAGGTAAGTGGAAGGGGTATTGTTCGACGCGCGTGATTTGCGGATTTGCCAATCGCAATGAGTCACTGGTCGAGAGCACACCACGCGTTCGCGGTTGAGCAATATTTGAAGTGCAGTGATTCATTGGTTCATGCGCATCGCGCTATTTCTACCCACTTTAATATTCGACGAGTAAGTTATACTTATCTGGTGTTGTGTTCAAAAGTTCAGACAAGAAGGTACAATGGTTTTTGGTACCGCAACTGCAGCTGTTTCCCGGGTTCAACAACAGAACACAATTTCAACAAGACGGGCCACTCCACACACAGCTAGAGTTTCAATAGAGAGGCTGAGGGGAATTTTTCCCAATAAATTAATCAGCTAGTACGGAAACATACCCTGGGCACTTCGGTCACCGGACCTTACACTGTGGAATTTTTTTTGTGGGGATATCTTAAGTCGAGAGTTTACAGCAACAATCCTCGAATAATTCAGGTCCTACAAGAAAATATCCGTCGTGAAAATATCCTGACATTGAACCAACACTTTGCTCTCGCATGTTCGCAAATTTAAGAGTCAAATTGCAAGAGTGTCTTGAGAAATATGGACGGCATTTAGACGATATTGTTTATAAAACGTTAAATTAGCATCGTTAAACTCTATTTTGTATAAATAAAATATGTAGTCTTTATTTTTATTTAATATTAAACTTGAAAATTTTCCACTGGACACCCTTTACAATCCATATCCAATAATTTACTGTTCTCACCTGGCGACTCCTCTTTGCCCAGGCGGCGATTATTTAAAAGCCCGCTTTTAATTTTAAACAATGTCTTAATATTTACAAATTAAATTAATCAACTAGAAAGATATAGAAAAAATCTACCTATAATTGTATCTTTATGTAAGCTGTAGGCAAATAATAAATAATATTGATTAGAATCTAAATTGCGGAATCCTATAAATACGTAATGAATAAGTACCTACGTAAATATACGACGCAATCATTGTCCCCAGATCAATAATTACGGTAGTAGCATTTTATTGTTAGCCAACGAAAAAGATGCATATGAAAAAATGAATACTTCAAAATAGAGTGCGAATTATATCAAGAAGAAATACTTTGATGAATGGATGAAAAAGTTAGAAGTAATGTTGTAATCCTTCAATCAAATAATTGAATTTTATATGCACATGAACATGGCCAATGTTAGAAAAAAAGGCAAGAACTAAGACTGCCACGAAAAAGAGTACATCACTAAATACAACGACGCACGAACCACCAAACTGAAATTAGAGAAGGAAATTGAATTGTTGATTTTGAAGAAATGTGTTTATTAGTATAAAAGTTGTTTTGTGTATTATTTATTCGTATGCACTATTTTAAAATATAAAAAACAAATATTATTTAGGATTTGTTTATGTATGTAGGTACATATCGATATTATTATAATATGTAGGAATATTTATCAAGGATTTCATACAAATTGTAACAACTCTTACAGTTCTTTTTTCCTATGCATTTAAACATTTTATGTAAAATTAAAATCCCTATTGCGAAAAACTAATTAGAATGTATTGTGGGTAAACAAATGTATGTATGTACAATATAACAGTAAATGAGAAACCATTGTTCTGTAGCATGAACACTACTTCATTAGCCAATTAAATATTTTCAGTGTTTCCATAATAAATATATAAATTTGGCTTGAACTGAGGTATAATTCTCTTTTTGATAATTTATGCAAAAAACTATTTTTATATTATTTATTAATTCGTTTTGTCATTTCCAACTACAAAGACGAAAAATAAATGCTGGGGCTACATCTGCGCTGCCCAAAACAATAAAAGTGTATTTTCTTATGGTCAGTCCAGTTGCAATAGCCTTTTTGAAAGCGTCTTTCATTAATGTTTAACAAAATTATACTAGTGCTTTTGTGGCATAATTGGCAAATACGATATATATTCTCGGATTTTTACAAAAAATATATTATCCAGTAGAGATGATGATGATGAAAGGGTCAGCACACCAGAATTTATTTAAAACATGCACCGCATTTTATATATATTGAACTGATGGTGGACACACACCCTCGTAGTAACTATACAAGTTTTCAATGAGTTTATTCTATTCTTTTCGTATTCCAGTGAAGATCTCATCGAAATCGAGGGCTAAGATTGAACTGCGCTGTCCTTCACCAGAACAGATTCCATTCGAGTTTTTTCCACTTCCCTGCACCGGGCTCGCAGACTGCAGTCTCATGGGCCGGGGCTACGTCTGCTGCGGACTGCGGGGCAATCCCAAGTTTTGCACCAAGGGGATAAGACACAAATCCAGAAATAGCATGTGAGTGTCTTCATTAACTATCCGCTGCGGTCAAACGGTATCATGAACCTTATGAAAAAAACAATGGATAAATAAACCATATAACTGCTTTTTTTACATAAAAACTAAAAGAAAATATTATGTCAACTAAATTAGTTGCAAATAGAAAATACATATCTAAAAATAAATAAAATTAATTGTAAAAATGAATAGATGAGATGAGATAAGAGAGATATGAGAGATGAGCTAAACCATTATTTTTAACTGTCATGTGAGATTAGTGTTTGATTATAATAACGTATGATAACTGGATATTTGTAATTTGGTAAGTAATCAACGGTATACTAGTAGCTCCAACAGTTAAATTTCAGTTACTAATGATTGTTTTGTTTCAATACCAATCACACAACCAATCACTGATGGTTTACTGTTTAGCTCATCACTAATACACATCTAAAAAGAAATTAAATTAACACACCATTTATCAGCAAAAAGTCATTTCAACCAGTTCTCAACTAGAAAAAAAAAACAGAATTGTTACCAAATTAAAATTAAACTCAAAATTGATTGAAAGTTTCTCTTAAAAGTTTTCAAGCTGTTGTGGAACATGTTTACAAATTCAATGCACTCATTACTGAGTCAATTTAATGGTGAATGAATATAGTAGTTAGTAAAAACAAGAACTGGAGGGTAATAAAGATCCACAGTGGGTCACTTGAGTGACTCAACTTTGCGATACTTTTTTCAGAACTGATGTGAAAAAACAGACGATAGTGCAGTTGGTGCCTTCGGCTACTTCTGAAAAAACTACTACGTCCACAACTACTACCACAACCACTACTACCACGACCACTACCACACCCATGCCCACCACCACCACCACTACACCGAGGCCGACTACCACCACCACCACTACACCGAGGCCGACTACCACCACTACGACCACACCGAGGCCTACTATCACTGTAAAGTCAGCAAAAGGTAAAATAATATAAATTCATAAACAAACATTAAATAAAAATATAATTTAAAACACTTTATTATGCACATATACTTAAGTCAAATAGTTTCAGTTGGACCCGACCTTCTTCAGGACTGAAAACTAAACATTCTATTATTTAATTAATGTTTGTTTATAAATTTCTATTATAACACAACGTATTTGCTGTCTTTGAAAATTTAAACATAAAATAATGTGAAATAAGGAAGTAATTAAGTACAGAATCAAAAATAATTGTGCCTATTCAAACATAAAATGACCAACTACTCCGCTGACTGAGAGAAACTTGTGTAACCGGTTCCTTATACTGCAGAAAGCGAGATGAATACATACCGTGAACACTGATTCATTCGGTTGAACTCAATGAAGCACAAGCACCCAGTCGCCTAGTTAATCACTTGGCCTCCCCAAAAGATTTTTTTATTAAACAAAAATAATTATGTTGCTAAAAATCGACAGTGTAAAATCAAAAGTCATATTGATTCATTTTATATCCCACACGTTCCAATATACTTATTTAATTTTTTGCCTATTTAGAAAATAGTTATCAGGAGCCTCAAATTCTCTGGTGAACTTTTGGATTCCCCACATTAGTCATGTCCTCGATCTAATGTATATTTTGAGTCTCTATAAAACTTGAATTAACTGTTTCAACAATAGCCCTCTTTCTGTCCCATCCCAACCCCTGTTTCATGTGTGTCATGGACCCCACAAAATGTATGTAGATGTAAAAAAATAGACACAAATATGTGAAAGTAGCGTCATTTACCCAATACCAATGCAGTAACATCTAAATTGCATTGTGATTTTTTAGATACTGAAACAATTTTATTTTGTGTTAAACATGTCCTTGTATTTTTATTACCTGTTCAAAGTCATCAAACTTCATTATGCGGGAGTAACACAGCCAGGCTTTATATCCTGTAATTTAATGCTGAAGATGCTCCTTCACGAAAGCATAGACTGAACATGTATCCACAATGATATCTAATGGTAAGACTAGTGATCAAGTGGTCGGGGATTCGAACCTCGAACTGTTCGAACGGAAACCAAACCAAGTACACAGTAATTTACATCACTTAATTGGAATTACATCCTGTTTAATTGGTACACTAAGTGTAAGATCACGATACATATTATACACATAACTTCAATGTTTACCGCACGTTTTACACCGTCTCACGAATGCGACGTAACTTTTGGGCAATTTTATTCCTCGCATGCGACAAATGTGTAAACATGCTTTTTGTCAACTTTATTAAAAAATTTCTGATTCTTTCCAAAATACCAAGAAAACACTGACACTTTCAATGCTGGATAAAATTAAAAGCCAGCCATTTATTACAAGTCAACATCGTGAACCAAAATTTACCATATCGGGTCTCTTACAAGAAAATCAACTAACTGCATGAGGTATTGGCAAACAGGAACATTTAAAAGAAAAGGTGAGGGAAAGGCTCAAGACGGATTTATATCTTTGTTTAAGAATTTATTAATACATAATGTATATTTAAAGAAAAATATTCATTGTTTAATTTTATATTCACTTCGGTTAATTGGGCCAAGTGTCCTGGTTCCGGTGTATCCCAATTAATTGTAATCGGCTGTAATGAAGAAACTGATAGGTTGTATATTCCGTTTATGCATTTTTACTAATTTTGAAAATATGTTTTTTTATTTGAGAAACTCCGGATTCACATAAGAGTTTGATAATAATACAACATCACACGGACATAAGCCAGGATGTTCATTTATTCAAATTCATTTCTAGCCAAGCGAGTGAAAGCGGATATTGTCTGCCCGAATAATATCCCATTCCAGTTCTTCTCGGTAAGGTGCGTGAAGAAGCACAGTGAATGTCAGAGCAGTCTGGGTCAGGACTTCCTCTGCTGTAACCAGGTCTGCATCCGGGGGGTCGCAGCTCCACTGGCAGAACAGTCTCACCAGCGTAAGAAAATTTGTCTTGTGTTCTTGTCATCCAAAAAGATAAATCCATCCCCTAAAGCACAGAAACTGTTGATCATTTGGTAAAAATGGAAATGTTCGCATTTCCAGGAGTTTCATATAAACATTGCATAATCAAGATGTGCATAGGTTAACTAATTAAAAATTGGTTTAATTAGTTACTGGTTAAGGAGATTGCATAACCAAGATTTGCATATCTGTGAACTGGTTAAGGAGAATAAGATTGTTTAAAGCTTATATGTATTGATGTACTTTGCTCTTTAAATGATTTATCCAGATGTACTACTCAGAATAGAGGTATGTATTCTTGATGATACAATTCATGGCGCTATGTAATTAAAATAGCAAATTATATATTATTTAATACTAAAGTCGCAGGATAAATTCTCGACAAGCTAGAAAACTAAAATTCTAGTTAAATGGCCTCAGGAAATAAAAAAATATCTCAATTTCTTCAGCATATAATATTATGTAATTACAATTTATCAAACCAAGCTAACAATTTATTTTAAAAAAACCTGTCTACAGCGAGACTTATAAATGACTACTTTTTAATATTTGGTAAAATTCGAAAATCAGTGTTGACCTTCTGGGTAATGAAATAGCACTCGGAAATTCTCTGGTCAATACAAAATGATGGACATAGAAGTTACTTATAGAAGAAAAGTTGTTATCGAAATACAAATCTGAAACACCAGTGGAAAGACATGCAAATGGACAAAAAAAAGCAATAATCATTGTCATTAAATATAATATATTATCCCTTCAGCAATTCTTGGCATATTACCTCACAATTGCCCATCGGATCCCTTCGGCGAGCTGTTGTTTGAGACGCAGACATGCGAGACTGACGCAGAATGCTGGCCGAGGATCTGCTGTCCGGATGGTAATAAGAGATACTGCAAAATGTCTTTACTGAGGTTCGACTCAGTACCGGCTACTAGCAGATTCAACGAACGTGAGCGTAAATTATATTTTTAAAACTTACATTTAAATTTACATCAAAAGCGCTGTCCACAAAATATAATATTCTTCAACATCTTTCCCAAATGAAAAATCAAACCATCTTACATATAATGAATAAATAGTTGTTTGTCCAATTTTGTGATGATTTATTAAAGCAGAGAGGAAATACAATCATTTGCCATAAAACTAGGCATTAAACATGTTTATGACTCTGCGGCAAGTAATGCTTCCTCTCACAGTGTGCAACGATGTGATACACTATGTGCGTATATACTCATGTCATATGTGGCGTAAACACTCCTTGCATTATTTCTAAAAATCGAGGAGGCATTCTATTAATTAGCGAAAGAACATTGATAAAAGAAATCAAGATTTCACATATTTTTGTTTGATTGCTACCTTCACCGCTTTACAGCTTACCGCATTAGTTTGAAGTACATAGGTGAAGTGTTTTTGGCAGCTGAGAATGTTCCTCATTTTTATTACGGCACTTCTTGCCATTTCAATCCTCTCACCCACTCTTCAGATCAATGTGTGTTAATCAATGTTAATCCAGGCGTCCGATTACTGATAATATTCAACCTGTTCTATGTTTGGGAAATTTAACAGTATCATTTATACCTAATATAAAACAAAATAATATTTATATTAAAAAGATAGTCAACAATATGATCTGATGGTTGATTACAATCTGGTTAAAGAGATTTATTGTTATTACAATCCATTGATAAATGATTGCATATAGACAACAGAAAATAAATTAGAATCCACAGCATGTCTGACACATTTGAAAAATTTTGCTCAATACATGTAAATGAAAATATTGGCAATTCAGATTTAAAAATACAATAATCTTTCATAAGATTGATGTTTAATAAATTGGTCAGTCTCGGTCAAGGGTTTGTCATGGTTCTTGAATGTAATATTTGGTGTCAGGGATCTCGAAATCTGATCATTGATACAGTCTAGGGCATCACGCGTGCAGCCCTGAATTAATAAATGAGAATGGCGAGCTCACTAGCAGTGAGCATTCGCAAACGAACCGACTCAGTGAGCCGATTTTTGATCGGGACAGCGGTGAGCGACAGATCAGTTAAAAATCAAACCGTGACCTGATCGGCTTGCTACTGAAATTTACAGATGTATTAAGATATGAGTGAATACTTACCAGAACATGCCTCGTACTTTCAGTCAAATCAAATGTTCAAGTAAAAAGTGAGTGGCATTTGATAATAATAATTATTTATTATTATTACCTACTCATTATTGTTGCCAATATTACAAGTGTTAACTAAACAAATGTTAGAGGCAATAAATATTAATAAAAAATAACTTTTGTATGCAATTTAGCTTATGTATTTGTTTAAACAATAGTATGTCTGCATACAATAGTATGAAAGAATTTCAATCAAATGCCATCATATAGATACTTTTATTTAATATCTATGAAGAATTTCCATTTCTTTACATTTGACGTTGTGAAGCAACCTTTAATAAATGTAAATGATCTTAAAAAGTATAGCCCATTAGCTGTTTTAATTATAGTTATTCGAATACTGATATCTGTCAAAGGGCAATAATAATGTGAAACATGGGTCATAAAAAAATATTCTGCATACATCCGACGTATGAGACATTTGTCAATCAACTGAGCCGTACATTTGAAAGAACCATGACACTCTGCTCAAAAGATTCATGATTCAATCTGCTCAAAGATATAAGATATAAACTGCTCAAAAAAAACCTGTTCTTTTTGTGCGGCTGATCCGGATCAGTCAGTTAATAAGCTGCAACACTCATCACTAGAACTCACATTAACAACGTGATTCAATGTTTGTATAACACAATATTTATAGAGCGACATTCCTTCTAAGCATTACAATGAACACATTCATCGTGAGTTGCTCGCTCGATTTTCACAATAACAATCGCTGTTACCACATAATGATCATTTATATGGTAACATATTGGACCGACCTGCAACAAATAAATTGAAGTATCTCCCGTTATTTAATCTTAATGAAAAAACTCAAGAGTCGCCCATTGACACAACCCTATATAGTGCCATCAAGCATTCTACCTACCCTGAAAAGCCAATCAAATAAATGTAGTAAATATGTATTGTATATGTGGAATAATGTGATGTCAGGGTAATACCACAAGCCATAAAAAATGCTATATTCCATTAATCTGCTCTTGAAATAGGCTGGCACACACGTATCACTTGTCAGTAATCTAAGACAGACCCTTTCTAGGCACCTAGGCGTCCAAGTCTTAATTTGTAAAATAAATAAAACAGATCTCCATAACCAAATATTATGTTTATTTTAATATCAAAAAGATATTAATTTTAAAATTAACAATTGGGCTATTCTTTGCATTACAAGAATTAATTTATTCAATCTAGAAGCTAAATTAAACTCGAAACATTGTTCTAAGTAATTTAGTTCTCGTGTAAAGTAAACAGTTATCAGTTAATAAATCATCTCTATTAATTAACCTATTGTTTTTACTCACCCTTAATTATGTAATTTATATTAAACTTCAAAAACTAGAATATTAATCTATGCGGGACAAAAAAATCTGACATGCTTGTTTGGTTTAGCGGTAATACGCTCGCCAACCGACTAATAGTTAGATATTCAACTCGGGAGACCGCCAAATCAGTACAATTTTTCAAAAAACGCAAGTGCTTCCATCACCTAGTATAATATATATGGTAAGAATATTGGTGTGACCATAGATTCTAGTAGGCGTCTGTATTTAAAAAATCAGTTTTAGGTAGCCATACGAAGGCAGCTGTCTTTTAAGAGTTCACTAAATCACTTCTGTTATTATACAACTGCTATCTTGGTAAGTAAATCTCCCATACACATTCCTCGTAGCACTGGGACTTTCAATTAGAACTTACATACATTTGGATGCATTTTCATATGTGTATAATAATCAGCTGTTTTGGCTTATGAAGATTAATCGACACTGTTGCAATAGTATACATCACTAACTACATTTACTTAACATTCAGCAACACCTTATAGGACATCTGTGACAGAAATTTTCTTTATAGAATCAAATGCCTTTTCGTAGTTGATGAATCAGATACACGGTGGTTTATTGTATTTTTGGCAACGTTCTACGATTCAGATGATTGCACAAAAATGCAGGAATCATGGCATGTCATGTATATTTCAAACCTATTCCAAATGATGCGCCCAGTGCAGCTATGCAGTGAGTGAAAGACATCCATCCCAGCAAAATTAGTACAGTAGTTCAGAAAAATGTGTATTTTTAACGGCGATAAGTATAACTGAACCGGATATTTTATAAAAAGATTATTACTCCAATTGCCAAGATTTCACTAATTAGTAATTTTGCTACAAATATACTGGCTGCTCAAAAAATACTTCTCAAAATTGGTCCTAGACACAAACCAGTACACAAATAAACATGAAATAAAGTGTACATATAGGAGAGGGGCTCGGAACATTAGTTGAGTTGAAGAGGCATTCTACACACATTATTTGTATTTATGACGCATTTATGCAACAGTATTTACTCTTCGAAAATAGAATCTTTGTATAAAGACGTATTTTTTACATTAATGTATATTATATTGTCAGTTTAAATTTTTGTTCTAATCGAGTCATATATTTTAAGTCACGTAGCTATTCGATTGCGTAAGCGGTGCCAAAGTGATCATGTGAGTGACACCAAAATGTAAATATTGAAACAAGGAATTTCCGTTAGTTCATGTCTATATATTTGGTAGTCCTAGAGAAAAGTCTTATTCTTTTTCTCATGCTTTATCCGGTGCAAAAAACTTTCACACAAACAAAACCAACATAAGTTTTGCAGCCGGTGTCTGAATGTATTTTTTCTCATTCACCACAATTCAATAGTAAAATGAACACTGTAGCGCCAGTCCCGAGACATCACTAGGGTCACATATTACCATTTCCTTATATTATTTAATGTGATGGTGTTCTAACTTTCAACGTTTCTGACTATTTTATGATGACAAATATTTGTTTGTGTCAGCAATTCACATTATATAAAATAAATGTTTTCAGCTTTCAGCAACGTGGCCGACTACTTTCAGTGCTCGCCACCCCCTCCTAACGGGCTAGACCTGTTCCCGCGGACCTGCTCTAACTCGCTGGACTGCTTCCCCAACTTGTGCTGTCAGGAGGGTGGTGACAAGTTCTGCAGACCGGCCAAGAAGTCTGTGCTCGCCGCTGTCGCCGGGGTACGAATACTTACATTATTAAAAAAAATTATTTGATTAATAAAATTTAATCATTCAAATATTGTTGTTTACGCAAATTGTCCTCGGATTCATTATACATTAAGGACATTATTACAAAATAGCAAAGACTGTCAAATGAATACGTATCATATCCTACAGACATGGCCTATTTAAATTGTTGAGATGCTAAGTAAAAAAAGAAAGTGGAAAAGGTACAAATTACGCATTCAGATCAGATTACCTGGCATTAGCCATGCAGCCATTAGCTGTCAACAATCCAATAATAGTAGGTGGCCTCGCACCACTGATACAGTACAATTTTTAACTCGGGACAATGAACGGCCAGGCGGTCGCAGGTCCAGTTCAACTATCCAAACCAAACAATTAATTGAACCAATCTTGCCACCATAAAACCATTGAAATATTGACAATTTGTTAGTTCCAAAAAAATCACAAAAGTTAATCTATTTTTGAGTGTTTGGATAAAAAAGATAAATGCCAGGCTAAGGGCGGGCCATGTGATTAGCAGTAAATTTTAACTATAGTAAAGGTACTTTTTACCATCGCCTGTGGTAAAAAACCTTCGCAGATTGTCGGTATGTCAAGTTTACTACTGCCAAAGCATAGATAAGAAATTTCGCATCACAGTGTGGCAAGACAAATAAACATGATAATATACTTTATATGGCTTTATTCGCCACTGCATTTGAAATGTGCTAATGTAAATAACAAGACCATCAGACGAACTCTCCACTAAAATAGCGGGATATTCAGTGATTAATTGTCGTATACTGCAACTTTCAAAGTATCAATGTGACAGGTGACTCTTCAAACTGTGAAGAGTCCGCCATATTTAACTAACGATTTTGGTTTTATCATCCGATATTCAAGAGTAAAATTAATTTACCGTTGCATATTTCATCAAAGATTGAACAACCCGTTTTCGCAAAATTTTTGACCATAGTAAAAAGTTATCACTGATCACACAACCGACCCTAAATCGACTCATTTTCCAGGGCATTGGTTCCAATATACCGGGATTTCTACAGAACCAGCTGAGAGGAGGGATATGAAGGAGCAGGTGGGCTACATGAAGAAGAAGAAGAAAAAAACAGGTGTTGGCTGACTACTACTTTAATATAAATATGCAATCATTTTGGAAATATACATTTCAATATTTTATAATGTAATAATAATGGACAATCGCCCATTTATGTTAAGGCAGCTCCAGCCGGGGTAGAAAATTTAGTCCAGCTGAAAAGAAAAATACACTTTTAATAAAAATACATCTCTGTTACAGTAAGCAATGGGAACATTCTCAAAGATTTAATTCAGCACATACCTTATTAGTTATTGCGGGATGTGAATATTTAGTCAATTATAAAAGTTAAAGATATTTTTGTGTAATAGTATTAATTAATTTATGATTTTTTAATGAATTTAGGGCACAATTAATAAGATTTTTTTATCGTCATACATATTATTTGAATTGTTGTGTCCCAGTTTTGTACTGTTATCAGAAACTATTCTCTAGTCTCATGGACCACAATCAATTCTAATAAATATTGTTATGCCTTTTTTAAATAAAAACTCTACATAAAGATACATTTGAATTTCTTAATCTACTACTATATTGTGCCAAAAATTCCCACATAACCATACATAATGATAAATGCAACATATTTGTATTCCAATTTTTGGTATCCGAACAACACGAGTGGCTGGCCAGAACATCGAAATGAATAGTTTTACTGTAGCGAGCTTGTTGGGAAACAGGTCTACAATACTGTGCAGCCTGTTAAGACTATTTACTCGCAAATATAAAATAAAGAAGAAAAAAACTAGATGCAGTCTAGGGGACAACGGAATAAATATTTATGTTGACCTTAAACTGACGTGAATTTTTAATTCTTTTATTTAATATGTTGTATGTGCATGTAGTATTTTAATATCTACCTCACTGGTCTTGGTCTTCGGCCGTGCTGAGGTGATTATTTTACATAGAGCTGGTTCAGCAAATATAAATTTAGAATAATGAAAGAAAGAAAAGTGGAAATAAAAATTGTAAATAACAAAAAGGGAATGATGCAATATTTGAACATGAAAAATATATAAAATACCTGAAATTTATTGATTAATATGTTCATCGCAACCCCGGCGAGTGCAGATTCATTATATCGCAATCATTGTGTAAAAACAAAATTATTGTCTCTGCACTTGTCCGACTATGACATATTTATTTATTTAATATTAACATAGTACATACATAAGCACTCCTATATATATGCTCTAATATAACCAAGATTAAAGTATTTTCTTTTACTAAAACTTATGCCAGGAAACATCATGAGTGGTTGCACATGCGTGCTATCTTTCTATCTCGCTTACTCACATCATACACATGTGCATATACGTAAAGTTATGAGCATGAGTGAGACAAAAGAACGCCGATGCTTGGTACAGTTTTGAGCCAGTGCATTATTTGGGTCTATCCTTCAGTGTAATCTTAGCTGCAGTGTCAAACACACACTAATTAAGTTGACTACATATTTATATTTTTTAAAATGTAAAAATCAGTCGACAACAGGTAATGGACTGCCATACTATGTCCCAAGAAAATAACGTCTCGGAACCTGTTCCCGCGCGAAAGTAAAGTATCAAGATCATTGAAGAATGCCCTTTCTCTTCACAATCAATGGCTGGAATGGAGTTATTAGAAGAAAACGATCAAGAGCGAGCGAGTGCTGTAAATCTCGGTTGTAACTGATTATTTGACAGTTATCAGCAAATTTTCCATCTTTTTTGCAATGTGGGACAAAATGAATGAATTACGTTATGTATGTCATTTTTTTGTTATTAATAAAATTCATTTTATTAAGTGTTTTTACAAATCATAAAATGATTTTTTAAATCCCCCCTTGATCGCGAAATTTCACTCATCGCGACCACGTCCAGAACATATCCCCCGCGATCTGTAATTGTTTTATAATTCAAGGTTGGGATGAAATCAGGATTGTCATTTGTAAATATAATACATCATGTTCAAATGTTCAATGAATGTATCAATTCAGTTAATGATAATACAAATCAATTTCCGGAAGCAATCCACGTCATTAAAAAGTTCGTTTATTTCCCCCCACGTTAAGGAGGAGATTCAATATTAGTGGACAATATATTGCAATACAAGGGAACATACCTTCTTGAACCCAATCTTATTGGAGTACTCTCTGAAGCACTGTCTGCACAAATTCAGCCCATACTTTCTGATGAGGCCGTGTTTGTTGGAGCAGGCACGGCTGGAACACAATGACAACCACAATTAACATTCAATCTGAACTTATCGATTGCTTCAAAAATTAAGATGAGTTAGCACGTTGAAGAGAAACTAAATATTCTGTAAATAAAACAATGAAAATACACAGAATATTATTTTAGTTCAGTTGTCACCTTGAAGTTTGAATGGACTACATTTTATTATTATGATTCACCACACTAAATAATTTGATTGTAACATTGGACCCTACTAGGTCAGCGAGGCATATTACTGACGGGGCGAAGTCTGTCACTAAATATTACTCATAAACTGAGCCTATTGTTGGTGACTAATATGCGAATAGCTTGTGTTCAATGCGAGCTTTTTCCGAGCTCAAAGATACAAATTATGCTTACCTGGAATGGCACGACTGTTGATGATATAATATGTGAATCAATAGTCTGTATAAAAGTGATTCAATGAATGAAATATTAGATTTAGTATATATAAAAATGAATGAACAAATATTTACATTAACATAATGAATAAAGGAAATTGCCATTCACTGCATATTAACTATGTTTTTATTAAGAAGATATACTAAGAAGCGCACTTTATTAACCACTATCTATAATAGTTCCCCATACAATTCTCAACCCGTTCTTACATCCACAAAAATATTGTCACTGCCAGTGACGTGTTGCTTAACATTACACATTTCTTTTTAATCTTGATCTTGTAATTTAGGGATTTTCTACACAAATCTTCTGTTGCCTAGAATATGGTTCTGCGTCCCTCACCTACTTCTGAATGTATATCCAACTCCTATCTTTCCATTTGCTCTTCATTTATTTTTTGCCATATATCAGAATTAAGGGAGTGACGGCTGAATTTTGAAAAATATGACTATAATTATGTTTGACATATTTTATAAAATTAAAAAATAGGCAAAAATCAGCCAGGTCTAAAGATCTAAAAGGTCATGATAATGCAGTGACATTTGTCACATCTGCCGTGTAGCATATGTGGATCCAGACAGTGTGTGTTTGAGGAATCATCATTGAGATCAATTTTCTAATTGTGTTACAATAAACATTTTCTACTTCTAAAATACTACTCTATTTAAAACAGCATTCTTGTAATGATATTTGCTTAAAACAATTTACATAGATCTGAGAATGCAAAAAGTTGATGTTGCTGTAGTAATGAGCAGACATTCACCATTTCGACAAAAACTAACCTATGACAGAATTGCTTAGAATAAAAGCTAATACTATAAATGAACTCCTGCGAGTGACTTAACAACAAAACTACTCTGAGGATAAGCAGCGATAGATATCAAACATATATTTGGTTCTGGACTAAAATATTTTATAATATACCATTATAATGTAACAAGAAACAATAACAAGGATGCAAAAGAAAAATGGTTGAATTTATAAATATAATTTAAAAGTTATCCATATTAATAATTTGCAGCATATTTTGTATTCTAATTTTTGGTATCCGAACAACACGAGTGGCTGGCCAGAACATCGAAATGAATAGTTTCACTGTAGCGAGCTTGTTGGGAAACGGGTCTGCAATACTGTGCAGCCTGTTAAGACTATTTACTCGCAACACGTATAGTATATAAATATATAGTATGTAAATATATATTATACTGTTAATAAATTAGTTGGAGCCAATTTTTATAAAATACTATATTGATTAGGTGTTGTGTAAAAGATACACAGTTGTCAAAAAAACCATGCCAAGGCGACATTGACAGACCAGATTGAGGTTATGAACGAACTTTCAAACTTCATTCGTAGTTTCAAAAAAACAAGGTATAGATTAGAACTAGACAAACATTAATGAATAAAAACATTTTTGCGGCACTTCAAAAACGAAATAAATTAGTGTATTTAACAAATAAACGCGATGCCACCACGTTGAGGGACAGCCGGAAGGGGCGATGGTAGCTGTCAATACGTCGATTGAGAGGTAAAATAGCTCATGCAAACGTTCGTTTGGGGTTAAAAAGTGGAAATAGTCTTACCAGGATCGTGAGCCCGGTCCAAATTTGCGGGGATGTGAAAACCAGATATTTTCGTGGCCCATGATGCGACCGTTTTTCGCGAACGCACGACGAGAAAGGAAGTTTAACAAAAGATGGCGGCTCCGGAAATGGCAGAAATATTCTGAATGCTGCCAGTTTCTCAATATTTACATTCCACACCTTTCCCTCTCGAAAGTTATTCGAGGAGCGGGGAAACACGGATAAGGGTTATCCACCTAAGATTTATTTCACACATTTTTTATTTTTTTTCTAAATTATGAGGTGTGATTCGGTACTGATTTAAAAAAAACTAGTCATATTTTGTTTCTTGCTTTGCAGTATTCTCAATTTCAATTAACGTTCATTAAATAAATAAAAATTAAAACTGTACTTTGAATATGCCATGTTTAAATGTACATAAACGAAAATTTTTCTGTAGGTACACATTTTCAATTTAAATGCAATAAATAAATAAAAAATTATAATAATATTTTTAATTTACAATATTATGAAAACTTACTCAGTTTCTTAATTTAATAATTACAGGTAAGCTATAGCATTTCATATAAGTCACTTTTTTATTTTCTCCTCAAAGTTTGGAATTCATCATGGTGTAGGGATTTTGGTAATTTATCGTTCAGCATGGGAACAATAAATTTCCGTTTACTTGATTTATACTTATCAATGATTTTAAGAATTGTTAGTTCCAAATTAGCAATGCATCGTGTATTTCTTTCTTGTGAATCTAACCAATTTAGTATAACATTATTATTATTGGCAGTAACAGTCCATGAACAAGAAAAAGATTGACAGAAGATATTATAATACGGAAGTAAAACAATTTTAGATTATGCTGTAATTTCTACGGGCTTACATTTTTTTACTGTAGGTAATAAGCTGAAGGGCTTATATTTGAGGTACGAGAATGATTCCACGATTTTTAAAAATTTACTTTACAATGACCTAAGATTGAAGCAAACCTGAAATCAGTAAAGATGTATTTTGTCCAAAGTGCCTTGGTATTTCTTACACTATCATAAATTATATGCATCAGCTGCTATTGCATACAAGATCGTGAATATCAATAATTTCACATGTAGCACTTTATCGATAGATTTTAATAAATTTGACAACGTTGGGTTCATAAATTTAGAGGATGTAGCGGCGACACCATGAATATTTGGCGTCAACGCCAAATATTATTATCGCAAATCGGATCAAAGATTTTTTCATAATATATTCAAAATTGAAATATATTTTTAAAATACTACTAAAAAGACCTTATATAAATAATATCTTAATGTTATGATTTGTATCAACCATCCCAAGAAGAATTATTACCGTTAATATTTTTAAGGGAACGTAATTTTTCGACGCCGTTAACACTAACCTTGAATCGTTCTTTTTTCCGGGAGTTTGATTGAATGGTGTGCGTTTTTCATTTCTTAAATTTACAAAATTAACGGTGAGAAATTACTTAAGTATAAATAGTTTTTATTATAAATACGAACGTTAAAATCCACGGCTCTTGGAAAAGTTTAATTGTGATTGAATTAAATTTCGAACACGTGATATTTTTGCCGCTTTTTCAAAATGCCTTTGTGTTAGAAGGTTAATTTATTTGCGGCATTTATTGCTTCACATCTTTGACGTCTCGATGGTGTGACGCAGTTCATTGCCTAAATTATCGTATTTGTTACATTTTAGATCGGAATCATGGAAAGCATGGATGTGAATATTACCGGATCATCGGCTACGACACCAGTTCCCGAGTCAAACAACGGTGATTGTTTTTTTTGTCAGTTTTGTTATCGCTTCTCGAGCAAACCGAGAATCGGAGAATAATGATTTTTACGCTTTTATAGGACCGGATAAGAGTGTGACTGCAGATGAAATGACTTCCAGGGATTATTATTTTGATTCATACGCACACTTCGGCATCCATGAGGAGATGTTGAAGGATGAAGTCAGAACACTCACATACCGGAATGCCATGTACCACAACAAGCATCTGTTCAAAGGAAAGGTAGACTTAAGAATATTTGTTTTACTAAACATTCGTATATCTAGTAATGTTGGATTATTCCAGAACTAGAACTCAATAATTATACAATTGTGAACACTGAAAATTGAATAGAATGATTTAAGTTTTCCTTGCCATTAAAAATTATTTGTGTCAATCCACGCAGAGAGTACAAATTGTGGTGTATTTTCAGGTTGTATTAGACATTGGCTGCGGTACAGGAATTCTATCCATGTTTGCAGCCAAGGCTGGAGCATCCAAGGTCATTGCGATAGAATGTTCCAATATTGTGGACTACGCCAGAAAGATTGTAGAAGCAAACCACTTGGACGACGTGGTGACCATTGTCAAGGGGAAGGTGAGTGAGAGACTTGACAATTTTTTTTTTTTGAACTTTAAGCCAGCCAGGAACAAAATAAATGTGCATATTTGCATTTAGAGGCTGAAATAAGGTCTCAAGTAGATGACGTTACATAAAATATTAGACATCAGATAAATTAATTACGTTATGCCAGAAAGTTTTTTTTTTACGATGAATTTGGCCAAACTTCGTATAATCTAATGTCTTTGGTATTTTCAACTCTACACCTTTTCGAAAAACAATATTGTTGGACACACCATTCGGCAATAAAACGACGCCTGCTTAGGAAGAACCTTCATTAGTTTCATTCCTGCTTCAGGAGTGGGTTGATACACACAATTTTACTTCGAAGATTTAGGAGGCATTCTCGGCAATCCCCATCTTCCCAGGAGATTTATCTGTCTGGGCCAGGTTGATATTTCAGCAGTTGTGCTAAACTTCCATGAAGTTCGAGCCACGTCGAGGTTGGTTGAATCTTGAGCCATACAGTACCTACCGTGCGTCGAAGCAGTTAACTGGACAAAATTTATTGCTCTTGCTGTGGAATTCTTTCCAACAAGGGTATATCCAGAAATGGCGAGTGCTCCAAATATTTAGTAGGATCACCGTAGATCCCACCTTAATTAAGATAGTGATAGCGAGTACTAGAGACTTAATGTCTCTGTCTATTGTTTATTTTTACTGCCAATACAATTCAATTTGTTAATTTCTGTCTATGTCCTAACTTGTGTTTAATTAAATAAATGTTCTGCTTCCATACCTATCGCTTGCACAATACTAAATTGTTTTACACTTTGTCACAAAAATAAAATCACGTAATTTGTCAATTTCAGCGGGACCCGTTCTCAATCCAATCAATTTTTCATAAATATGAATTTACAACATAAATTAAAGAATTGATTAACCTGTTAGCTGCCCAAAAAATTCCTAGTTGAAACATCATATTGGTGCCAAAATTCTTAAAATTTCTAAATTCACCGGCCAGCTTTTTCCGATTTTTTTTTTTTTTTTTTACAAAGAACCATGAAAACTTTTTGTAACTAAAAAAAAACTTAGTTACTATTTCATCACAAACGTCCATTGACTGCGATTTCATACAGTATTGAGATAAAAAATAGTTTAAAAAAAGGAAAAAATAAAAGCTTATTGTGTTGTCAGGCCATAACGTTTAGGAAATTATTATTTATTTTATATTTGTTTTTGGAAGGACGATATCAGAGTTTATTAATATTATTGTGTTTAATTTGATGCATAAAACAAAAATATATTAGCACCTTACATCACAACTATGTACACATTATATATTGCACTTATATAGCACTAACAACATGCATAAAATGATGCCGTCAGCCGCGGTAATCGAAAATACTGCCCAGCGGCGTACTCGCTGTATTTATAGTAAAACGCCTGTTTTTTTTATTTGAATTAATAAACTAAAAAATAATATTTTATTCACTTTAATAACTTAGCAACAAAAATGTCAAAATCTAACTGTCAATATATTCAGATCGGACAATTCCAGATATTTTCTAACTTATTGGGTTGTTCTTATCATCGGACTCTGCCATAGTAACGAGCATATCGGGAATGTCTAAAAAGTCACCAAGTTATAAAAGGTTTTTAAAAGTAAAGAAAAAATCGAAAAAGTTTTCAATAATTCGGTAACTATACTCTAAAATGAAAAAATATTGGTATTTTGACGTCGATATGAGAGTGTGGGTGTTAGATTTAGAAATGTAACTGAAATTGCGTATAAATCACTTATCTATGGTATAAAAGAAATCTGGCAACACAAAAGTAAGCGTCATGTGCCAATTTTGTATGGAGGAAAAATAATAATTTTTACACTCAATTTCGTGGTGTATTTGAGTTGAAAAATATTTCTATAGGTTACCGTATGATATCACTACTGGAAATAATAATTTGGTTTAAAATCTGATATACGGCTTCAGTGGTATCACCATAGCCGACGTGGCCTTTTGACGTTTGGTGGTCTGTCGGTGATAACTGACGCAGTTGAATAAACCACCATCCATTCTATCTGAAAGACCTTCTTTATATACTAATTAGATTAATTTACTTTCAGATTTGAGTTATAAAAGGCATTTTTACTTATTTTTTCAAATGTGCTATTTTTATAATCGTTCATTTATTACGTTAATTGAGGTCACATCTACCTATTAAATACAATTGAACAATTTCCAGGTAGAGGAAGTATCTCTGCCCGATGGCATCGAAGGTGTGGACATAATCATCTCCGAGTGGATGGGCTACTGTCTCTTCTACGAGAGTATGCTGGACACCGTACTCTACGCCAGGGATAAATGGCTCAAACCTGACGGCATGCTCTTTCCCGATAGGTGAATATGATAATATTATCCTAAATAGGAGTACATCATTTTATATAAGTTAAGAATTCCATTGCGGCTATCTAAGTTAGTCATATTCTTATAATACATAAGGGGCTTGTCGTGGATCACTTATCTATTTTCTGAACTACATAACGTGTCATTAATCATTTTCAACATTCCCTGTCGGACATCATGCTGTATTCCACAGTAGGCAGAGTTTACCCATGTCTAATGTAGCTTTATTTTGAATACGCATTTATTTAAATTTTCCTCAACCTGAACCTTTCCTTTACAGGAGGATGTTTTGTAATGTACATTCATAAAACTTATTTTAAACTCAATATAAAGTAATAAAAACTTAACAATTATAACATACAACAAATAAGGTATAAAATTGGCAAGATAACATGAATTAACATTTATAAAATATAACAACATTAATGAAAACATACTCATATATTAAATAAGACTCAAATATAATCATTAAAAAAATTAACTTAAAAGACTGGTATATAGGTGTACACCGACTAATGCTGCAGAAAAAAACTACAATAATCGGGAACCTGAAAAATGTTACAAGGTACAGTGGAACCTCGCTTAACGAGCACCTCCCGTAATGAGTAATGTTTCACATAATGAGGAGACATCTGGTCCCTTGTGCAGGCTCACGCCTCCTTCTCGGCTATCAGTCTATTTAGTGGTCATTCATTCTGCCAGTATACGCTAAATCTAGTGTTTACATAATTCGCATATTCATGTGTTTTAAATCCAAACTCACCCGACTACACATTCATCATCCCTTCGTAGACATCTGTAGCTAGCTACACTCCCTAGCCAATCACGGCGCTGTTCCTTATTGCAATAGATCGGCACGCTTAGAGCTCGCAACTCATAAGACCGCGGCCGAACTGAGTGATACCATATTTATGTATACCAAATTCTGCAGTGTGTTTTATAAGATTTGTTGTTATTTCAACAATAATTTTCGGCGCATTGCGAATTATATATTTCTACTCACCCTTGTAACCCCTAATTAAAATAATTTGAACTATTTTCATTAAATCTCGTAATTTACAAATGAATTGTGTGCAATAGTTCTATTGATTTTATATTCAGTTTTTTATTTACGAAATGTTGTGATTTGTTAATGTAATAAAGAAACTGAAACCTTTGTATTTAAATACACAACTTATTTTGTAATTAAATTTTCTTCGTGTTTCGTTTTCTAAAATGGCACGAACATCTCGTAATTCGTGTAAATCCTTAACCATTTGAAAAATGGAATTTATTTTAAAAACTGACAAATATTGATGTCAAAGATAAAATCAGCGGGAAAATTTCAATCCTGAATCCCTCTATGTTCAAACTTGAAAAATTGCAGTAAAATAATAAGCTTCAACGAAGTGTTAAGGTTTCAAAGTTTTTCATTATTTTTCATGGGATTTTTAATATTCCAATTTCTTACCCAATTTTGATGGAAAAGGCGATTTCGACCGCTGATCAAATTAAAATGTCTGTAATTTTGTTGTATCAAGCACTGGTGAATCGTTTGAAGAAGCCTGTTTTTAATATTGGACTCGCCACACTTTCATTATTCAGCAGAAATGAATTATTTAACATTTTTACACATAAAATGCAAACCCACCTGAAATAATACGACAGTCACAGTCACCATGTTTTTCAGTATGAAAATCACGATGTTGACAACGGTAGCGTGCGCAAAAATGCGGAAGAGTAAACTGATAACGTGTTTTTTTAAAATTTCTTTCTAATGTTGCCTTCAAAAAAATTGTTCTTATTATTCGTAATTTGGATTTTTTTTTAAATTTTGGTCCCGTGAGTTACAAATTAAAGGAGTTTTACTGTACTTAGATAGGACCTTTACACTAATTTAAAACTAATAAATGGAATGTTATTTATCATAATTAAGACAATACAAGCATTATAAGAAAGACCACAACCATTAGATACATTTTCTGCGTGCTACAAAATTGTGTTAATACATTAAATTATTACATAAATGAAATGTTTTCTTATAATCTTGAAGCCAAGATTACGGAGACAAATCTGCATTGAACCAAATTAGCAAAATGTTCAAAATTAATTGTTTTATAAACCATTGCAAGACATAAATTTTTGACATTTTTAAAATACAGTAATATCCCATTTATTTGAAGAAAATTTATTCGAAATTCGCCGCAAGTCGAAGTTTTAGAGCTGAGTGTGGTCCCTCTGGAAAGTTTTCATATTAAATTGTACTTATAAATCGAATATTGTTATTCAAAGCTATTTTTGGACCCTTTCAGATGAATTTGTCGATCTATTTTCTGTATAATTTGATTTTTTTTGTTAAATGTCTAGTCTGGAATATATACGTGCGCTATGCGATGTTCCTATCTAATCTCAAAGTCCATCCAATGAGTAGTTCCGCCCCTATACCGATTCATGATGCATAAGGTTAATTTGCATTGTTTGTTTTCTCACCCATTTTCAGTATGCTAAAAAAAGATGACAAATATGTCTTATGCGTCTTCGATTTTTAAATCTTTATCTTCATTACCCGCGACTCAGCCGCATGCTTTTTTCTCTCGCTCATTTTCTTTACACTAAAAAAGATAGCAAATATTATCTTTCCGCCCTTATAGGTAACGTGATTCCCAAGTTGCTGGCTGCCAATCTTCTGTTCCGTATCATTACCATCATTATTTTTATTCACGTAGTGTTTTGAATGTTTTGTTGTACAAACGCTAGTACGTGGTTGAGTTCCTCAGACTTTTCAGTGTTTTATAAATTATTTAATTTGTATTCATTTATTATTATTGTAAGTTTAGTATCAAGGCATTTTGAGACAATTACAGACAAGACAATTATTTATTGTATAATCTCTAATATTTACGTGCTAGATATTTTGATATTCGCGAATGCGTGTTTTGCGTTCCTTAGACTTTTTCCATATTTCATTAAATTTAAATTAAAACATTTTTATAATTTTGACTGATAATTTTTTATTCTTAAATGGCACTAATGCGAAACTCGTATTGGATGCCAACTGAAAAATTTTCAACCTCAACATGAAGATGGCAGCACTCGTCAACAAAAGGAACATGTTTGCATATTATTTGATAAGTACTTACCAAAATTTCAGCCATTTTGGACGCGTAGTTGTTTGACAATTGTTTGGAAAATTGTAAAATCGAGTATCGAGCTGTCATTAAGTATTTGTTTTTGAAAGGCAATACGCCTACACAAATTAAAGATGAGTTGGACGCTGTGTACGGGGACTCTGGACCATCGTTTACCATGGTGAAAGATTGGGCAGCTTAATTTAAACGCGGCCATACTAGCTTGGGTGACAATGAACGTTCAGGATGGCCAAAAACTGCAACCACTGATGATCATCTCATCGCTCATATTCTCGAAATGGTGATGGACGACCGTTGAATTAAGGTTAGAGAGATAACAGGGTATGGACATGTCCAAAGAATGTGTTTGTCACATATTGAATCAAGATTTAGGCGTAAGAAAGCTGGCCGCACGTTGGGTGCCGTGTTTGTTCACTTCGTACCAAAAATGTTTTCGAATTAACATTTCCATCACACTGTTGGCGCAATTTAGGCGTAATAAATCAGAGTTTCGGTGCCAATTAATTACTGTAAATGAAACTTTGTTATATATAACATTATTATACTCCAGATATAAAAACAGTCAAAACAAACAAAACAAAACAAACTGGGAAGGGAGAATTGGCTCCAAAAAGGCAAAGGCTGTTCCTTTGGCTGGGAAAGTGATGGCGACTGTTTTCTGGGATAGCCACGGAGTTGTCTTCATCGATTATCTTGAAAAAGGAAAAACCATTACAGGAGCATACTATGCGTCATTACTTGACAGGCTGAAGGCAGAAATTGCAGAAAAATGCCCACATTTGCAGAAGAAGAAAAAAGTTGCTTCACCAAGACAATGAGCTGTCTCACACCTTGGCGGTTGCCCAGGAGAAAATCTACAAATTACGGTTTGAACTGCTTGACCGCCCTCCTTACTCACCAGATCACTAAGCTAAAAGTTACTCTCGGAGGGCAGAAATTTTCATCATTATTTTGCATAGAAAGACTCGCAAATATTATTTGGACGGATTAAAGGGATGTGAGCATCGCTGGGAGAAGTGTATAGACTTAAAGTAGACTATGTAGAAAATTTTAAAAAAATTGACGAAAAAATGTCTTGTTTCTTTGTTAGGTCGGAAACTTTTTAGACAGCCCTCGTACATATGTTTCTCGAATTTCAAACTGGAAAAATGAAGGCTCGCCCTTAATCATAAACATAAATATCAAGTAAAGGATATTATGTAATAGTTATGGCCTGGTTTTATTGGACAAAGACTTAAATTACTAATAATACATTTTTATATCAGCCATATTTTTCCTTAGAGAGTAGAGCCATTATCTATCGATTTTGACTGGTCCATTTTATATTATTTATTTCAATTATTATTAATTACGTATGCAGATTTGTTTGATAATGCACAAGATCGAGCATTCTTATCGGTCGGTGTTGTAATTGTCTAATACTGACTATGGTATGGTACTCAACATGTGTAATCTTTCAGTTATTTTATTTTATGAATGTCTTTGCAAATATTCAATTTATTAATGTTAACGTACGTCATTTTTTGCACTTGTAGTCCGGTGTAAATGAAGTGATTTTGACCTGAACATATGGATTATTTATTTTCCATAATTTCTAGTAACGTACAGGTCACGCCTCTGCTATCTAGTACTAGCAGTGGGAGGTACCCAGCCCAGCCCGGCCACTGTTATGAAAATATTATCACTTCCAGGTGTACCCTGTTCATCTGCGGCATTGAAGATAGACAGTACAAGGATGAGAAGATCAACTGGTGGGATGATGTTTACGGTTTCGATATGAGTTCTATTCGGAAGGTGGCCATTTCTGAACCTCTTGTTGATGTTGTCGATCCCAAACAGGTAAAATACATTTTTTATTTCAGTAATTTTTAATAATCAACTTGGAAGAGTTAAGATTTGTTTGTAGAGCTGGTCTTCACCACTTTTTGAAGCTCCATACAGTGAAACCTCGATAATTCAAACCCTGTTTACTCGAAATTCGATATACAATGAAACCCTTTTAATAAGTTTTCCAAGAGAGTAGCAAATACAAATTTATTAAGCATTAAAACAGAGATTTCAGTATTCGCACGCATAATTTACACTTAGCATCTCATTTTGTGTTTTAACTAAAGTTATTTTTATATTATGATCATTTAATAATGTTTTATTATTTAAAAATGTTAGTAAAGTACACAAATAGTTTACCTGAGAGAAAAATGGGCAGAGCAACCAAAACAACCCTGAAACCCTCTTAATACGTTTTCCAATGGACTATCAGATAAAAATTTCTTAAGCAGGAAAACTTATTAAAAGTGATTAAAATTTTGCCATGATTTATTTGAACATAACATATAATATTGTATTTTAACTAACATTACACTTATATTATGATAAAAAATGAAAATATTTTATTTATAAAAAAAATATTAAAAAAAACAATTTATTAGGTTCACTTTTTACATGCATTATGTACTTACATTGATAAATAATGTCTAACGGTCTGACGTATTACTCTTCCAAATTAATATTCATCAATATTCATTAAGTATACATTTTCACCTAGTTAATTACTATGAGTATTGTGTAATATTTAAAATATCGGACAAATGTACTGAGGGTATGCATATAAAATTTGGCAAAGTAAATACAACATATCAGTAAGAAAGTAAGACATATATTTGGGTACCCTGCCCCGCTACACTAGTAATTTACTGTATTATAGCAGTGTTCCTCCGATATAACAGTAAGGAAAGTGCAATAATCAATGTACAAAAAATATATATAGAAACAGTTAATCGAGAGATGCAATTAGGTATTTCAATATACTGTTGTAGCAGTTTTATTCTCATGTTTGGACCTTTAAAAGTTCTTGGGCGTAATTTCTCCCCATTTTGTGGAGCCAGAACTGCACTTTTCGTGAAAAATATGCAAATTGCAATCTTTCACTTTTGCGTTTAGACCGTTGTATATTTTTGGTGCTAGAAATAGTTTTGTTTAGTTTTGGCACAAGATAGTTACAGTTAGCCTGTGTCCTTGTTAAGTGAGGGTGCGTAATTTGCTGGTAATATTGTTTATGCCGGTAAAAGTGTTTTGGTATACTTAGAATATACATTTAGCGGATGTCTAGGATGTGACATTCTTTAAAGAGTTCATTTGAAGGATAGCAAAAGGGTTTCTTATGAATAACTCTCAAAATCATTTTTGGGCTTTACTTACAGGCTCGATTTGTGCATTTGGAAATTTACCCGTTGTGAGACTTTGGTTGTAAATATAGCTCAAAGGTTTGCTTAGTTAGTTCTTTGTTACATTTCACTATTTTTGCTGTCACCTCATCATTTCCAGGGGCGCTGTGGGATTTTAAGTTATTTATAATAGAATTGATTTCTAGATCAGATGTTGGAGCTAGTAAGGTGATGACGAACTTGAAATATTTGTATTAAAATCATTTTTAAGGTTATCTTCAGTAGTTTTTAGCTGTAATAAAATATTTTGTGCGAAGTCTTTGCCAAGAGAAACAAAATGTGCATTTATATTATCTAGTGCATCAGTAATTTCCTCATCACCAGCAGTACTATTTGTGTTAGGAAGAAGCATGTTGCATATGCTGTTGTTTTTATTTTTTTGTGTTGAAGCCATTTCTCTAATAATATCCCAGGTTTTCTCGGCATAATGATGGTTTGCTTCTATAATATTTTTGTAATACAGTAAAACCGCGATATAACGAAACCCGATATAGCGAAAAATGACGTATATCGAAAAAAAATCGAAATTTAGTCCCTAAAATCAATTTTTCATACAAAAATGCATTTATATAACGAAATCCCGTTAATATTTATAACAAAATCATTTTTGTCCCGTACGAAAAAATGCCAATACATTTACGTAAATTTATAACCAAATAAAAAAATGTTAAAAGATGAAAATATTATTTCGCACTTACAAAGCCGCGCCGCTGCATCTGCCGTATGCGAACGCTTTAATGGCATTTTCGGCGGTGCGCGGCGGTCTGCCGACAAGGTAGTAAAACAATTCAAACTTCTTGGGTTCATAATATCATATTTTGAAGTGGTTGCCGCCGTTACCGGTAAGCACCTTCGTAATTTATATACGACTCATTTTATAAAAATGCCGCGATACAACTGTCAAATTTTTAGTTTTGAATTATTTTTTATGTTTCATGCCCAAAACTATGTTTGAAGCAGCTCTACATTTAAACACAATTAAAATATTGTTTTGTGTTTGCAATATTCTGGAATTTACAAAAATATCTTCCAATTGGTGTTGAATAGGTTCTGTTCTTAATTTAATTCCTTTGATTATCCATTTGCTTATCTGTTTTAATAACAAAACTACTAAAAATATGTAGATATTCAGTTCCCTATGGCCTTCTTTCTCCTTTGTTTGCAGAATTTGCGATCTTTTTTGAAGCCGCGCAACATTTTTTTGCGACGGCGCGTAACATATAGTAGGATTTTTTTTATTTATTTCGTTATATGTGAGAATTCGTTATTACGAATTTTTATTTTTTGGGCCCTTGGATTTCGTTATATCGCGGTTTTACTGTACTATGATATAAGGGTTCATGGACAAGAGCCAATTTATTGTTTATTTATTTTACATTATTTGACTGCAAATCAGTGTGAAGTATGCTGTAGTGGGAAGCGAGTCCCCCGAATCCTCAAGACTTTAATGTTGGTCATGTTTCGGTTTCAGGTTGTGACAAACTCCTCGCTCCTGAAGGAGATAGATCTCTACACGGTTCAGAAAGCTGACCTAGATTTCTCTTCAAGGTTTAGTCTATTGGTAAGAAGATAAATTGATTTACCAAAACTTTATTTATTATTTTAATTTTCATAGTAAAATCATTTTCAAAACTTTTGTATACTTTTTCTTCATCTAGCGTTGTGTCCTATCGCCAAAAGTTCAATACTTTTTCAAATAATACTGATTGTTCCTACAGGTTCGTCGCAATGACTTTGTTCAGGCTCTGGTGACATTCTTTAATGTGGAATTCACCAAGTCCCACAAGAGGCTCGGCTTCAGCACGGCTCCCGAAGCCCCCTATACCCACTGGAAGCAGACAGTATTCTACTTTGACGAGTTCATGACTGTAAGTTTACTTTGATTTGCCATTGCCAGAAGTGTTTGCGCCGTGTCTCGGGTCATTACACGAATTCGTCTTTTGGACCCCTTGACCCTCCCGACAATTCTTCAAAGGTAATTCTAAGCCACGTGGATAATTTGTGGTGTCCGGCACTAATTCCCAAGTGGATGGAGATCAAGTAAATTTATATCTAAAAAGAGATATATATTAAAGTAAATCAAGTATAGAACATTTTCCACACGTTTAGATTAATGGTCTTGCGATAAATTGAAACTTTATATATTTATTTTGACCCTGATGACCCCTGAATATTCTCCTACTAGATGATAACCTATGGAGAGATCATCTGTACGTTTTAATATTTCAGGTAAAGAAAGGCGAAGAGATCACCGGCTGTTTCTCCATGAAGCCCAATCAGCGGAATAACCGTGATCTGGACTTTAATATTGAAATAGACTTCAAGGGTGAGCTGTGTACCGTGCTAGAGAACAACCACTACAGGATGCGTTGAGCCTCCCGCCCGGGCCCACAATGTGTTTAACCGACTGCCGACTCGCACGGCCGGAACGTTGAAATACGTTGTTACTTTAAGTGTATCAACCTCACAATTCTGTCTTTTTTGGTTACAACGATGAAGAAATATGCATCTGTAATGAAGGGGCAACTTGATCACGTCACCACTTGCGACTACTTTAAGCAAATTACGTGACTAATTATCTTCACTATAGTTTTTGTTGTACAATCATGCTGTCACTTTTCATTATTTCTCCAATTGGTGCATAATTACAGTGACCATTCGTGAATGGAACAACCCTAACCACTACCAGTATTTTTTTTATTGTAAAACGTGTCAGTGAACAGTGTCAAATTCGATAAACCCACCAAAATAGCACTTACTCAGAGACAACATATATTTTAAGTTGTACTTATTTAATTATAACTTTTGTTTGCGAGTGCAGATGAGAGAGCTTCGCCGTTACCGCCCGGTCTACCCGTCTCCATCCATCTGTGTGCTCTACTTCTGGTTACAATAGTAATTCATCCTTAATATTGTTTTGTTTCTATAGTGCAAGTATATCAAATAGCGTATTCTCCATATGTGTATTTAAGTTAAAATTGTGTTTGTTTTAAATTTAATTACAGTAATGGGACTGGAACATGATTCTCTTAAAACTAACTTTTTTTTATTTGAGCGAAATCAAAACCCATTCCTTTATGAAATAATAATGTCATCAGTCTGCCCGCTTTTCTTTGATTTGATCTTACTGACAAACTCAGCTTCTTACTGTTGAGCATCATCTGCAGGGTCAACCCTAATAATATAGATCTGTCTTAATAATATGTTAAACAAATTGTGGAGTTTTAACATTAATAGATTTTAATTTTTCTGAAATTATTCACTAGATAGAAGTATCAAAACAGATTAACTTTTGGGTGCTCACTTTCGTAATATAAATTGGCTGATCACCATTAATCGGCTCCCGAGATTATTCCATCGAATAATGCCTTTTTTAGGTAGTCGAGACTTACGTGTGGCTTGTCTCCTCATTTAATTGTTCCTTATCTTTTAATAATTTTATCAAGTAAAATATGAGGTATGTAAATATTGTCGTTTCGGTAGTTGTGGATTCTGGAATGAGTGAGAAGGTCGCCCGCTGCGGATGCGAGACCGGTGCCAGCATTCCAATTTTCAATGGAAAAAAAATGAATTTCCAAAATTCACTAAGACTGCTTGTTTTTCAAATTTTGAGTAGCGCTAGAGAAATTAATTGTTATATACATATTTACAAGAGAAATGTAACAAACTGAATGGTATTTGAGACACAAATTTAGCAGCAATTTCCCAAATGTTGCCGGGAGTTGAATTAATTAAATATTATTTTTAATATTTATGTAACAATGTGGTTAGACATTTTAACAATTAAACTAAACAGCTTTATGTTTTATTTTAGTTTATCAACATTCTCCTTGTCAGTTATTATTACTGTGAAATGATTCAACTAAATTGTAATGTTTTTGAACATTCCCACAAATTTTAAAATAAATGTAACAAAATCTACCATCAATTTAGAAAATGTAAATGACGTTATAGGATAGCTGGACACGTTGGGCAGTAGACGTTACTCTGCGTGCAGTCATGCCAATGTATAAGGTAGATGTGTATAAGTGATTTTGTAATAGATTTTTTCTAAACGAATTTGTTAACCGAAACGGTATTTATGTATGCGTGAATCTGAAGAATGTTTGAGTTGGATCTTGATCGGTCGGCTTTCATGGTTGCTTGAACTTATCATATTATACATTTAATACGGCAACTTGATTTGTTTTATTTATCTTTTCCCCATGACGATAAAATATGTACTGACTGGACCAGATCTTGCGATCATCCCCATCACACGCCTACCCAGAACGATTGCCTTCTTCAATCAGTTCATCGTCTCATTTATCATAGCTACAGGAGTGCAGTACGACTCTCAAGTGGATTCCAGATTAAACTGATATACTTCCTACTATTATTATTATACAATATTTTTTACATGCAGGAGACTTACTATTGTCTGGGTGAAAAAAACATTTTCCTGGTTAATTCGAAATTTAGAAGAATCATACAGTTTGTCAAACTTTTATCATAAATATTTTTTACACAATTATTATTTTCTTCATACAAAAATATTGAATTAGGGCCAGTTGTGTGTATCAGTAGTAGATTTTTATTGTACAGTAAAATCCCGTTTATTCGAAGTTGAGGGGACTGAAAATCAAGAAAAAAGTTTGAATTTAGGATAATGAATATAAAAATTTCAAAAATTCAATTCTTTTTTACATGCTAACTTTTTTCATAGTAATTATAGTTCAAGTAATTATATACACCTGTATCCACACATTTAAAAATAACAAACGAGTTGTCAAAATACAGTGTGAACAATTCACAATATTATTTTTAAAAAAACACAATTATATTGAACTATCTTTTTGCGCCATTTTTAATAATGACATAATTGTCGAACTTGTCAACCTGCCATTTCTCCGCTGAAGGTAGCAACAAATGTTTCCAGCGCTTTTAAAACTTTTATTTTGTGGTGGTCGCGGCGACATTTGGCACTCACCTTTCAACGCTAAAGTTCTTTCTGTCATCATGTTTAATATTGTCGACAACCTCATTAATGGGGTCGCGTATTTTTCTGTTAATTTTGTTTTGGATAATATTTTTTGTCAATCTCTTGTATTAATACGATTTTTTAGCAACTGTCGGCGTTTTGTACGAGTTTCGCATTGATGCTATTATCGAGAATATAAAATTATCAGTCAAAATCATAAAAATGTTTTAATTTAAATTTAATGAAATACGAAAAAGTCGAAGGAATGCAAACCTCGCATTCGCGAATTTCAAAATGTCTTAACACGTAAATATTAAAGAAAAACAAATAATTTTCTTTACATATAAAACAATGGCAATAAATTAATTAACATGATACGAGAAAATCTGAGAAACGCTGACTATACATTCTTTAAAATGCCTTAACACTAAACTTAAATAGAAAGAGAAATGTCTGTATTCAAATTAATGCAAATTAAATTGTTTATAAAACACGGAAAAGTCTGAGGAACTCAACCGCGTACTACCGTTTGTACAACAAAACATTGAAACGTGAACAAAAATAATGATGGTAATGATACGGAACAGAAGATTGGCAGCCAGCAACTTGGGAATCACGTTACCTATAAGGGCGGAAAGATAATATTAGCTATCTTTTTCTAATGTAAAGAAAACGAATGAGAGAAAAAAGCATGCGACCTTAAGTTAACGCGTCGCGGTAAGGAGAATAAATATTTTAAATCGAGGATGCACAAGATATATTTGTCATCTTTTCTAGTATACTGAGAGTGAGTGAGAAAATAAACAATGCGAATTAACTTTATGCGTCATGAATCAGTATAGGGGCAGAACTACCTATTTTGATGGTCTTGGACTTTGAACAGGCACATAGCGTAGCGTATGTGTATTTTCCAGATTGCTGATTTGACAAAAAAAATCAAATTAGGTGAGAAATAGATCAACAAATTCATCTGATAGGGTCCAAAAATAGCTTTGAATAATGATATTTAATTTATAAGTACAATTTAGTATGAAAACTTTCTCCACATTCTGCTCTAAAACTTCAACTTGCGGCGAATTTCGAATAAACAGGATTTTACTGTAGTAACTTTGTACTATCACCCGTGGTAAAAAACGTTTGCGGGTTGTTCGTAAGTCAAATTTACTACTGTCAAAGTCAAATAAAGTAGAACCGCGTTAATTCGAAGTAAAAGGGACCAAAAAGAATTGAATTCATATTACGTGGAACTCCTTTAATAAGAAATTCAAGGGATCAAAGAAAAATTAATTTTACAGATTTCGCAATCACATAAAAAATCTCAAAAGTCATAGAAAAAACTGGTAATTTTGTGAAAAGCATACATAATTCGTGAAATCATCTTGAAAACACTATTTATTATGCTAATATAATACACAATCCTGATGTAATTTATTATATGTACTGCTGAAACTAATTAGTGTGAATATTAGATCTATTTCTCGTAATTAGTAAAGATCCTACCTTCAAATGTTCTCAGGAAATTGAACAATCATTAAATAGAGTACACAATAACTATAACACGAAATTGATAATAATAACTAATTTAAACATTTTTAGTTGTCCAGGCATGTTTCGGCTTGAAAAAATCATCTATTTTTCCTTGTCTCATTTTTTGACACTTCCGCAATACAAATTTCCGCCGGTGGCTCGGGATCACTCAAAAAATTTCATGTTAAATAATAAGATAAGTTAACAATAATATCATTAAAGGAAAATTAGGATTATTAATACAACACAGTTTTAGAAATACAATTGTTCATAAATACGTGAAATAATACAAAGTGTCAATCTTCAAAAAAAAAAAACAGTTATTAGTAAAAAGAATCGAAAGGGATTAGCGCAAACAATAACTATCTGCACAAATCAATGCAAACTCAAAGTGTACGTGGAATTCTGCAATTTCGGGATCACGATATAATAGAATAAAACTCTTGTTAATTTGTAACCTAATATTTCGTATTTTCGCAGAATTCTTAATTTCTACCGATAATTTGTAAAATCTGATTATTCGCAGTTCGTTTGCGTTTTTGACACATGAAGTAAATACTTTGTTCGCATATTTCCTAATGTTTTTAAATCCCCAAACTCATGCGACTACGCATTCGACGTACGTTGATCCCTTCGTAAAAATCTGCAGCTAGCCCCGCCTACCAGCTAATCATGACGCCGTTCCTTATTACATAAATGGTGCGCTGGTATGGCAGTCTGACAGGACGTGATGAAGCGAATTTAGATTTGTTATTGAAATAATGTTTTCATTGAATCGCTTGGTTTCTATGTTTATGAAACGTTTTGATTTGCATATATAGGTATTAAAGAAACAATCTTTCGTATTTAAATTCAATGACATATTTTTTTTCATGTTTCGTTCTCTAAAATGGCACCAACACCTTGTAATTCGTGTAAATCCTTGACCATTTGGAAAAATTGATCTTATTTTGAAAACTGACAAAAAATTGATAGGTATCAAAGATAAAATTGTCAGAAAAAAAATCGAATCCCGAATATCTCTCTGGGTTCGAACTTGAGAAATCGCGCAAAAATAATAAGCTTCAAAACCATCAAGTCCAGCGAGACAAGAGAATTTAATAGTTTTAAATTATTTTTCACGCACATTTTAAATATTCCACTTCTGATGGAAAAGGTGAATTCGATCGCCAATCAAATTAATGTGCGTGATTTTGTTGCGCTAAGTGGTGAATCGCCGCATCCCCACACACCTTCCTTATTCAGGAGAAATATGTTATTTGATAAACATTTCCACACATAAGAAGCTGAAATAATGGAGATTCATCATTTTACAATATGAAAATCGCGATGTTAACAGCGGCGGGCACAAAAATCCTTTCTAATGTTGCCTTCAAAAAAACTTTGTTCTCATTATTCGTAATTCAGATTTTTTTTTAAATTTCGGTCCCGTGAGTTACGAATTAACAAAGTTTTACTGTATATAACATAAAGGAAGTTCCACACAACGTAGGCTAAGACGCGCGTTATGTCGATTGGTATTGCGAAATACATAAAAAAACACTTCACATGCGCACATTGTTTATAACTATGTATTTTGTACGAGCTAACGTGGTTTTCATGTTGATATGTGCACAGGCGTGTAGCAGTTTTGAAAGTCCCGCGCAGTGATTAAAAGCTAGCGCGTGAACACTAAAAATCATCAGATCAAACAAAATATTTACTATTTTAATTTTATAAAAACCAAATATGAACTTTAAAAATAACATCTGCGAATGTTGAGTCACCGATGCATTCATTTTTAGTTATTAGCATTGGAGGTGGTGTCGAGAGTAAGTGAGGCAATTGCTCGAGTGCATCCTACTCGCATGCACTCAAGTAATGACGTGCGATGAATCTCTATCTAGATAGAATTTCTCGGACTGGTAAATTGCC
Organism: Eubasilissa splendida; assembly: GCA_031772225.1. Taxonomy (NCBI): domain Eukaryota; kingdom Metazoa; phylum Arthropoda; class Insecta; order Trichoptera; family Phryganeidae; genus Eubasilissa; species Eubasilissa splendida. Next base: position 29,481,918 of record CM062861.1, on the reverse strand, counting down.
AGCATATACACATCGATTCCTGTAACACATTTGTGTTAAGGACAAGAATACAATTCCGCACTACCTTATTTGCGCTTCTCTACGTTTCAGTTGTCAATATTACCTCGAAGAGAGTAGTTCGCTTTGATTTAGCTTAATGAGTGCTATCAAATCTAAAACAAGCAACAAACTAAATATTGAACATTTAGACAATTTAATGAGAATTGAATGTTATATATTGGAAGAAGAAAGATTTTCCTGAATGAAGTGTATAGGGAATAAGGAGGTTTGGATTAATTGTAATGAACAGCTTGAAAAAACAGAATTATAAAAAGAAAATCATAAATTAGTTTTATATTTTAAGACATTTTTCGAGTATTGTTTTCATATTTTTATGAGAAAAATATGAAATATGAATAGGTCACGCATAATAGGAGATCAAAGATGTCACATGTAAGTCAGACATTATCTTATTATCTCGCCTTAAGTGTATTTCTTTTTGCAAAGCATATTTTTTTTACTTGTCTTTGAAAATGTACTGTGTTTCCAGCTGTTCGATTTGAAGAATGCATTTTTTTTTAAAAGTACTGTTTGTAAATAGTTACCTGTTTTGACCTCGTACCTAAAACTGATCCCTTTTGATGATTTTTACATACATTCTCGACACTAGTACGAGTAATATTCACCCTTACTGAATCTCATTTGTAGTGCATTTTCGGAGAAATTATTTAGACTACATGAACATCGGCAGGGCCGAACTTTTTGCGAAAATACATTAACATTTTTGTCCTTTTACAATTTAAATTTTTAATCACAAATATGTCTAGGGTATAATTTTTATTTTATCTAAGGTTCTAAACACGAGTTTATGTTTGACACTTGTATCGGATGTGAGAAAATCAACAATTTTGTTGATGTCTCTTTTTATTCAAACCTTCCTCTCTTGCATGATTTACGTAACAAATAACGTCATTAATTATTTATCTGATACTTGAAATAATTGAACTATTAGCGTCATCTTAAAAGCATATCAATTGGTGTATAATTTCAAACTTAATAAATGATAGCTCGCCCTTAAAGATGAATACCTTTCACTAGACGATGTTTAATACGGCTCTACAATGAGGTATCAATATGAAAGATGCATATTATTAACAGTTGCACAATACCTATAAAGACCCATTACATTGTTTGATGACTTAAACACGCATGTAATTTGTGATGTCCATTCCAAGGCTTTTCTTGCCATATTTGTTGACATTCAATAATTACATAGTCTCTAATCTTGCAGACGGTTATAGACAATGGTTTCTTGGAATATATTAGTTGAGTCCAGCATTTCAAATGTCAATAGTTCAGATTTGAACAGGAAGATTATTTGTAAATTGATAATGGCACTCGTAAGGTTCACAGTTCAATGGCAAAAAATTGAGAAAAGTGATTCTCATTTCACTATAAAGTACACTGGGAATCGATATGGGCACATATGCGGTGGAATAGAAGATGTTCAAAGGTTAATTGATTTCTAACCTGTGCAGCGTTGAACCGAAGGCGCTAATCTTGATCGTACAATGCTTGACGTAAAGCTATCCACAGTTGGAGATGTCAGGCCAGACATATCCGACTAGGTTATTTGGATAGCCTGAAGCCGAACGGAACGTCCTAGGAGGATGGTAAATATAATTTGTAATGGTAATAGTTTGACGTTACGAAGATATCTATAGCAAGGCGGGAGTCCACACGAGATACTAATTGAGATGTCATCACTGCACGGTCCGACAGGAACCAGACGGAACAATGTATGATGATCGAAGAAGTGAGGCCGTCCTTAAACAGAGGTAGAATTTCGTCACGTCTACCGAAAAAGTCATTTACTTGCGCGATAACATATTTATTGTTCACCAATTCGCAACTAGGTGTAAATATAAATATTAAATACTTATGATGGTATTATTATGACTTGCAACAGTATGAAAACATAATAAATGTGCGACGATCACCGAGAGTTGTCTGAGGATGATTGTGAACAGCTTATTGCCTTAAAAAGAGTGCGTGTCAGGAGGGTCCTATGGTGGGAGTTAATTGACGCACGTAAAAAAGTTATTACGTACTTAAGAATGTTGTTACGCAAATCGATTTAAGGAACACGATAGATTAAAAACAGTCATTGTCGACAAACCAACGAATGAGAGAAATACTTGAGTCCACGTGGACACAAACCGTCCAATCAAAGTTCTTGAAACCTAAATCGACTGACATCAATGAAATACTCTCCAGTAAGTTTGAGGAGAAAGAGAAAGATATGTTTACGTCTGTTAGGAGAATTAGTTTGAAATTAGAGAGCATATGGCACACAAAAATTTTAATGAATTTATTATTATGAAGAGTCCGCCATTTTAACTAACCATTAATGCTATTGCCATTGGATATCGTAAAATTAATTTAGTATTGAATGTAATTTCAACGAGTACATATTTTTTTACCATTGATCGAACAACCGTAATGTCTTTTACTAAAGTAACATTTTTTACTATATTAAAAAAAGTTACTAATGTAACATTTTTTGCGACAACGGGTTTGATCGTTGGTTAAAAAATATTTACTTCTCAAAAGTACATCCCGCAATAAATTCATTTTACTCTGTAATATTCGGAGTAAAAATGAAAATCCAAAGTTAAAGATGGCAGACTCCTTCACAGCTGTTCCAAAAGTCATCTGACACATTGATACTTAGAATGTTGCAGTATACGACAATTAATCATTCAATATCCCACTATTTTAATGATGAGAGTTTTTTCGTTTTTTTAATTTTTAATTAATTAATAATTAATTAATTTAGGAATTTTAGTCAAGAATATTACCCATCATTTTTATGTAATAATTATGCAGATGAGGTAAAATAATTAATATGTAAAAAGATCGGAATTATATATATATATTCAACGCTCGGAACATAGAGGTGAATTCTCGTGCAGCTAATTCATCACTACTTAGTTTTTCGCCTTGAACGGCAATTTGTTGAATGCCTCACTTTATTTTAACATGTTAACCATTCATTAAAATCACCCTGTAACTTTAGTTTGTCATAAGAATAGGTCGCTTTGGCTGCGCAAATAAATTTAAAGCGGTGGCACCCTCAATGCGAGCAATGCTGCCATCATAATTAACCTGCGTTTTATTGTAAACGAGTGACAACAACAGGTGGTCGCAGCTAACCTTGGTAATGTTTCAAGAAATATATTTGAAATTGGCCAGTTAATGGGATACTGTGTGTATGTAGGTATTATTATAAACAATGATTGAAATGAAATGTAGTTGTTGTTTTATAATTATTTACCAATCGTAATGGCTTACATTATTTATTATGAGGAAAGTTGAACTGCCTCCTGGAACGAAGCTCGGAGGTTCCGCTGTACATTAAAGAGGAGAGAAGAAAGGATGCAACTTTGCTGGATGTATATCAATGTGTGTGATCTTTAGAGCACTCTATTTTGATTTTTAGGGAAATAACATTTTGTTTACTTCCTCATTTTTCCATTCAACAGTTGTTGGATGTAAATTTACAGATTTTTACTAAACATAAAATACATTACTTTATATATGTCCCTCACTTAAAGAACAGGGTAAATGAAACGTTTAACCCGCTGACAGCTGATCTCATCTAATACAAATGATGAGGGGGAGGCGCTGCGAGTCGGCTTGATCAATAGCATAAACAGTTTGGTGTTGACGCGGTCGACAGGTACGGTTTAAAATGTGGTGTGTGGCATCTTTGTATATTGTCAGAAGACGGCCTAGTCAATAAAAATCATATCAGTCAATGAAAACTTGCGCTATAAACAGTACACAGTTTGTTGACAACCATCTGTTTAAAATGATACGGGGTGGTGTGAGGCAAGTGGCATCCACGTGTTGATTGTTTTTTATCAGATGTCAAGGAAAAGTTGAGTCAAAAGGTCGTAAACAGTTAACAATCTATGTTCTACTGTATAATGATGGATAACTCTGCAGGTGTTTTCACGCCATCTATCGCTTGTGTGTCAGAATATCAAGATGCACACGGGCAGGTACAGGTGATCATGTTTACCCTTCTAACAATATAGAACAATGATTGGCCCATAAAGAGTTTGAAATGTTTTTCTGAAAAGTAATACAATAATTTTTTTCATTGGTATAGATCTCTCAAAAAACACAGTTCCACCATACACAGTTCACATTATGTTAATATAATATAAGGAAATACAATTGAACATTTAATTGTAAGTGTAAATTAATTATTATTATTTTTAAAAAGAATCTCCATCTCCCGAGACTGACTCAGAATGGGAGATTTGTAAGTACATATTGTATTTGTAATTAAATCCTAATAATAAATAGTACAAATATTATTTGAAACCGTTAAAACATATATTGTCTCCCTCCTGACTGATAAAAGTATGTACATCCATTTGGTAGTTCTATTTCTTGTACAGATTGGCATACAGGGGTTTGTACGATCTCCTGTAAGGCTCTTCGCAGCAGCAATCTATTATTAAGCCAGATTCTCGACAGGAATTGGCATGAATGTAGCTGCAGTCTGCAAACTCGCACTCAAATGCATTCCCGGTATCTGCAATGCAAATTGTAATAAATATAAATAATATGTTATTCCGCTCGGTGAGAACTTTGAACCTGCGTACTCTTGTTATATTTTCATACATTCACTTTAGTATTTGGTAATCAATGATCATTTCCCTAAAATGCTTGTACTTCATATTGAGTCTATTATGAGGCTTGCAAAAGATTATAGTAAAATCCCGTTAATTCAAAGTTGACGGGACCGAAAATCAAGAAAAAGTTTTAATTCTGTAAAAATAAGGTAGATGGCTCTTTCAAATAATGGAACTATTAAATGTATTAATATCAAAAAGGTAACATATAGGTTCGAAAATTTGTCGCTAAAAATATTGTCGCTGTAGTATAGTTGAATAATGCACCTTCCCCGGTTTGGAAAGAGATCCAGGTTCGAATCCCGATGGCGCAACAAGAATATTTTTCGATAGAATTGATTTTATATGTATATCTTTCTAATTAATATATTTAAAATATCGCAGACCGTCTGTTCTGAATAATTACAACTTCACAATAAGAATGTGTTCTCCTAAAAATAATTTTTGTTATTTTCACTCGGTCACTAGGAATGTTTTCACTTAAAGCGAACGCACACCGAGGACGAAACAGTTGTATAACAAGTCGCCACCGACTGTCATATTGTTTGATAATTAAGTGTATAGATGGTGGGCGCGCTGCCGCATTATCATATCGTACGTAGCCCCGCAGCCCTCGCCATCGCGCCGGGCATCAGCTCGCCGCACCTGGTTCGTTTTATGCTTTATTCAACCCTGCGTTCGAAATTTGTCACTTTGAGATCATGAGAGTCGCAACAAGATCACCATCGGACGAACTCTCATCACTAAAACAGTGGGATATTCAATGATTCATCGCTGTATTCTGTAACTTTAAAAGTACCAACGTGACCGATGACTTTTGTAACGTCTGTGAAGTAATTAACGATTAACAGTTTTGCCATCTGGAAAAGTCTGAGGACCGCGCATTCGCGAATTTCAAAATGTTTGACACGCACATATTAGAGAAATGCTAATTACAAATAAACCAACGGCCATAAAATAATTAATCAGGAGTCGATCTGAGGAATGCCAACGGCGCACTCTTCAAAATGCCCCGACACTAAACTTAAAGGATATTAAATTAAAATGAATACAAATAAAATAATCGCTGAAAACGGAATAGCGTGAAAAACTCAACCGCGCACTACACTTTGTAAAACAAATGTGGAGTGAAGACAATGGAAACAAAACGGTCGATAATTATGGTAATACGCGAGGACAGAAGATCGCCAGCCACTCGCCGGCCACTCGCCAGGCATTCACCGGCAACTGCCAAAATGTTACCTATAAGGGAGCAAGGATAATATTTTATATCTTTTTCGAATGTAAAGAAAACGAACAAGACAAAAAATATGCGTCGTGGTAAGGAGAGAAAGATTTCAATTTTTTAAAATATACTTACCTACTGAAAATGAGAGAAACCGACAATGCGTCGTGAATCGGTACAGGGACGGTGTCCGTATTCCTAATTAATACTTGACCCAAAGTGATTATTGTTAAACGTAGGGTATTGTCACCAGCTTTTAGTTTGTTCTTACCCTTTAGCCTATTTCCAATCGGCACACATCGTTCCTTTGGCTAGACTGGTCGTTTTAAAATTGTAATTCGTCGAGATTCGGAGAGGAAGTGTCGCCCCGACCCTGCGATCAGTCGTGTGGACCACTTCTAAAATGCGTGTCGGTCCTCAACTCGGTTCGGTGTTTCGTTGTACGCGTTCAGAGTTAAATTCTCGTCATTGTGAACAGTGTATTTTTGGACGTACGCAACAGTGTACTTGTGAGTGCGGTTATTAAACATCGGATGGTGGATTCACCAGAGTCGCGTTTCAAGCTTCGGGGTGAACTTCGGGATAAGCCAAGGAGCATCGTCATCAGGTGAGTCAGATGTCCTCCTTATCCCGGTCCGCTATCCAAAATTTGGATAAAGTTATAAATAGAACGCGCATTTTGATTAATTTGTAATTCGTATTTTATACATTACGGACATTTATTATTAGAAAAATAGATCGACTCATTCATTCGACAGGGCCATTTCATTTATTTATTATTGATCTGTGAAAACTTTAGGAGGGACCGTATTCTGCTTCGAAACTTTCACTTTTTACTGTATATATTACTATCTTTTAGAACCTAGTTCTATATTTCTATATTAGCCTGTTCTAGAAAGTTGTAATTAATAAAATATGTGAAATGAAAATGCCTTAATTTAGGTTTACATTTCAAACATCTCGAATAATCTGTGCAAATTGCCGAACGTCTCCCGGAAGCTGCCCTCTGTGGGTTCCCTGTCACTCGGGGATTAACAGTTTGATTTGCAGCTCTTATTTTGAACCTCCGTGATTTATCGCACTGATAAAACACGAACTTATATTTTTTAAACGAAGTTTTCCAAAATTGAGTAATATATTTTTTAATAACCTAGGTATAGTAAATTGACCGCTGTAATCTATCAACGGATTTACCTGCACAGAAAACGTTGACCGCAACAGTAATTTTATTTATATTTAATACACGACGATGGTAGCGGTAATAGTGACGGCGGTCGGCCTCGAGGGCGGCTCACTCTTGAAAACATGAACCTTCCAGCGAATGCGCTGAGTAATTTCCCTTCAGCGGGCGCTCGTCGTGAATTTTACGTCATCAATTTTCTCCATGTAAATGGTGTTTTCTTTATATAAATGTTAAGGAATTGCCGTAAGGTTATGAAAAATGATAAATGACAGTACTTTAAAAAATATGTATTTGACTTTCTTAAACGAAACAACAAAATATTTTATCGACCTATTAGTCAGAATCAATATTCTCATCGTTACAATTGTTGCGCCACCTTAACTGCCGAACGGTTCTCGCATGTAAAGGGCTGGCAACGGCAACGCTTCATTGATGCTGAGGATCTTTTCTTCTCCAGTGCGCGTGCGCGTGACCGACGAATCGGTTCAACTTCCCGACCGTAATTCACTTTGAGAAAAGCACTTGTATCTTGCGGTCAATATTTGACATTTGATTTGAAGATAAGATGCTCTTTCATCATGGTCAATGCCAAATATTTTAGGAAAATTCTTCTACGCTTCGGAGCCTTTCCTGGACAGGCTAATTTGTATAAAATTTGAGCATCTATGCCCGCCAATATTCATTAGGAGTCCAAATATCAATGAATAACAAAAACTTCTAAGCAAACCCGGTACGTCTGTAGTTTAGAGAGACATCGACCCTCGAATAGCTCGGAGCTCGATGCTCGCGACTAAGTGGTAAAAGTGGGGGAGGCGATATGCGCATTTGTCGTAAATTTAGTGACAGCGCGCCCGCTGGAAGGTTAATTGAACTTACCGACGATAGCGCAGATCGTGGATAGACGAAACTTTGTGATCAGAAAAGAAGCGCGAGTGATGACTTGACTTACAGTACTCGTCTCCGCAGCAGCAGGAGTCGTGCACCATCTTGTGCGAACAGTAGCTGTAGACGGACGAGTCGCACACGGGGCAGCCCCCGAGGCCCGCACCCGGATACAGCGGCCCCCCTCCGGGATAGAGACCGCCGTACTGGGGGTAGAGTCCTACCGGGTAGCGCGCTGCGGCAGAGCCTGAAAGCGTTCATTCAATCTTCTATTTATAAAACTAAATTATCCATTAACTGGAGCGATAAAAAATCCTATCGCACAGAAAATTGAACTGGCGAAATTGATACATAATCAGGCCTATTCTCAAAATTGCAATATTGAAATGAAGGTGATTGTTACACCAACCCTCAAAAATAGACGGATAGTTTTGACAGATTATGGTACGTTTATCTCCCTCACTCTCTCTCCCTCTCTCTCATTCAAATATAACACCTTCATTTCAATATTGCAATTTTGAGAATAGGCCTGAATATACAGGAATAAAATTACGAACAAGTCGTACATTTAATTATCAAGGAGCAAAATACGCTTCCGTAAGGTATAATAAATAACATTGCATTTAATGTCATTATCCATTAATTTCCATTTCAAGTCAATTGACACATTGGGCATTCTATCTCGCTCGCCAGCGCCGCAAGGGCGAGAAAGCTTCACTCACCTGTGTGGAGGAAGAACGCGGCGACAGCGCAGCACCACAGCGCTCTGCTTCCGGCGGGCAAAAACATTATTGATGTACTATTGGATCACTCTTTAAGATGCCTAGTTCGGTGTTAGAGCGGCTAGAGGAAGAGAGGAACACTGCGGGTCAGACACGCGGACCGACAGGTTTTGTGCAAATCGCAATATGCGTATTACGTTCTCTACCTTACTTCTTAACATAACTTAAATAATAATATAGGAGAACACGTTCTTACTGTGAAGTTGTAATTATTCAGAACATTCCATAGGTCTGTGATATTTTAAATACTAATTAAATGTTTTAATTAGAAAGATATACATATAAAATATTGTTGTTGCTATCGGGATTCGAACCTGAATCTCTTCCAATCCGGGGAACGTGCATTAACCTGCTATCGGATTACTCAAAGGTATTTGAGATTCCGTGAAAAATAAAGAAGATGGCTTCCAAATAATGGAATGATAGTTCTATTCATTTAAAAAGTGTAACATATAGGTTCGAAAATGTGTTGTCAAAGCGCTGTTTTGGTTAGCATAATCGGTTAATGCACGTTCCCCGGATTGGAAGAGATCCAGATTCGAATCCCGGTAGCAACAACAATATTTTCGATAAATGTATATCTTTTTAATGAATACTGTTTATATTACGATTACGCTAGTCAAACCTGGGCGCACTCGGTATCGATTGCCGGTTTAGCATATCCATGTATTCATTTCATTTGACGTAAATCTGCGTCTCTCCGCTGAGGGCTGCCAGCGCTCGCTTCCAAACTGCCTGCTTACTGTACACAGTGCTATGGAACAGAATCAAAAGCAGATGAGTTTTCGAGTAAAATGCAAAAAAACATTTACTATAACTGTCACATTTGGAATCATATTGAAAATGTCCGGCAACCACAGGTCACATCACCAAATACTGTCGTCTTATTGGCTATTGTGGTTTTTATACGAAATTCGGTGATATTTATCTAATTTCGATTAGGTAGTCTTGTAGATATTAATTTGTTTAATATGTATACATAACTAACTAAAAAAATATTAATATTTGGACTTGTCTGATTTTGATTCTATATCTCACATATGCCTGTGTAACTCCCAAATGTTCTAATATGATAAAAATATATATGAAAAATAAAACTTTTAGATTTATATAGAATATATTACAAATGGAAATATATTTTGGAAAACTTGTTAAGAAATATTGTTAAAATAAAGATTAAGTTCACAAAATAATTATTGTTAACATTATGTCTCTTTTATATTTACATACTTCTTTCAATGTACTATTTTTTTTTTCATTTCAATTATACATATCCATATTAATACAAAATACAGTAAAATCCCGAATAAGTGATTGAATTAACTGTGTTATAGTTAACCTTATAACGTATCGACCTCTCTTTTATCTGTCGGCAAACATCACAATCAATCTAGTATAGCACAGTACATGAGAGAACCGCGAATCCTCAATTTGCTCGCTTGCGCGTGCGTTCAAATATTACTATTACTGACAAATATTAGTATGACCGCCTGCATTGTCCTATGTGGAATATAGCATTTTATAGTAATTACAAATATTTGGACATCCTTATAACTTGAAGATTATCAAGTGGAAAGGGTTGTAATGAGTGAGCTTGTAGCAATGTGTGTGTTGCGAGTTGGATAACGGAATCCTCACGCGAGCGAATGATACAACGGTATCTGCGAAATAAAAGAAACAAAAATCACAAAAAACTCGCAAGAAAGTATTATTTAATAGTTTCTTTTGACACCATCAATAATGCTTTAACCGGACCAGTTATTTCGTGTAGCGCTTTGGAATGAATTATAGGCAGATCTTTTTTTAAAGCGCAACGCACTCTTAGAATAATATCGTCACAGAGGAGAACCAGATTAGTCTATAGGACTACCGGTGCTCAGCTCGGGAGAGCGAACCAGCTTATTAAGATACTAACTTTTCCGTTCCTGATTGTCTAATATGCCTTTTCTGTCTCTGCTTCAGCGCTCTCAGGAAGAGGTGCTCTCCTTTTACTTCGTACCGATGCACGCCCAGCATCTGTTTAGTCGTAGGATAACGATTTCTCAGAGTTATTTCTGCGTGGGACTGCTCGGATCAGGAGCGCAACTATGCCAATGCAGATAGCGCGGTGTGTTGGGGTTCGCCCCCGATATAACTTTTGATATCGATACTTGTCCCAGCGCTCGTGTGGACACAGCGAGAAATGAAAATGGTATAAATACGTGAAAACATTATCGATGTATAATCTGTCGAATAAGGGTCCAGATCGAAATCGCTGTAAAGCGAAGCAATTTTTTTTCAGCTGCGATTGCATATAAATGCCACTTTAGTTTGTTTTTCGTGAAAATATTAATATTATAGGAGAAAACAGATTAATTTTGTTCTTACTATTTTAATGGGTTTGTGATTGGGTTTTTTCAGTTACACCACCGGCACAGTATTTTAAAGGTAATAAGCCTCCCTGCCTCCCTTCCCGCAGAACGCCTACTCCCACGTCCGGGCGGGTCTTTTATATGTAAATAAATACTTTGGATTTTTTATTGAAATTGAACGGTTTATTGTTTCTGATTACCTTTAAAAATGTACCTGAACCGATATCGGATATTCTTAATAATTAGACTCTAGAATGTTCGTGATCATCGATAATCTTTGTCTGCGTTTAATTTTAAATTAAGGTTATTAATTTCAATTCAAAAGCTCGAGTGCGGCTAGTAATAAAGTACATATCTACAGATACAAAGATGGAATGGAATTTGAAGATTGACCTCGCAAATAATGTTCTCTCATTGATCTGTAACATCGCGCTCGGAGGCGAGGAGGCGCGGAGGCACATAACGGTGAAGTGGCCGCCCTGGCCGACTGTTTGGGTCTTATAAGTCGTTTTATGTCCCAAAACATTCCGTCGATAACGTGTTTGCTTCACACAAATATTGATAATAATTGCCTGGTGAGGGTAAGGCCATCGACAGATCCGCAGACTCCGTATTTATTTTCTGCGAATGTTTCAAAATTAAATTCACCTTTACAGCGCAATGCGGAACACCTAGGAAGAAACGATGTGAAGTGAAGTGAAAGAAGACAAATGTAATTCTGTTCCAAATGTGATGTTTGACGGGTGAGGAGATGTTGAGAAATCAACTGGAACTCTTCTATCGCATATCGAGCCGTATCGAGCCGTATCGATGTCCCGCAACCTTGTGGTCATTGTTGAAATAAGTAGCACTTTGATTTCATCACAACGTAATCGTAAATGGATATTGTAATATTGCGTCACTTCGCTAATCCACTCATTAATTATATTTAAAGTGATAAAGTGTTGACTTCATCGAAGCTTAAGTTGATTAAACACCGATACCTAACCAAACCGACGGCCCAGATATTAGAATCATTCGTTTTGATACCAACCCATTCCATAGGATCAGTTATAATTATATAGATAAATTAAATTAATAAAAAATGTAACATATCTCGGGCCAATAATTAGAGATGACGGTAGTTGCCCCAGAAATTAAGGTATAGCGATAGGTTTTATGTCCAGACTTGACAACACATGGAAAGACCGCGATATTTCAAAGAAGACGAAGGTCAGGCTTGTACCGTCTCTGGTGCATTATATAATTGTATATGAAGGCAAGAGAGAGAAGATAGATTGATTTGAGATATGGTGTTGGAGATGTATGTAGCGTATACCGTGGTCGGCGAGACGCGCGAATGTCTTCATTCTGCAGGAATTGAACATCAAAGACGAGCATCTGGAGGGGAAGGAGAGATAGCTCGGAGAAACTTGTTGCGGTGGGCCACGTCTAAGGGTGAAGAGGAAAAAGAAGAAACCTCCACCCGCTGAATCGACCGAGTGGAAGAGGCGACGACACTTTTCTGGTGACAGCTCTAAGATCTGCAAAATGCCGAGAAAAGTGGAGGAGCGGAGTTCACGGAGATCGAGATCACGAGGGACCGAAGTGGATGAATAAATAAAATGTATATTTATAAAAATGTCGAACGTTTGTAAACAGAGCCTGAAACAGACATCTTGCTGCCATCGGCCCTACCCGCTGTTGCGGAAGAACCTGCTTAAAAAATTTATGACATATTTTTTTGTCATCCTTTTTGATATTATATATACTATTGCAGTCACTGGCTACATTAATCTCTAGAGAAATTTAAACGCAGCGATCTGCGTCGGGATCAGTTTGAAGTGGAATGTTTATTTATTGTTTGCTGAAAGTGGATTTTTTTGGTCGTATATCGAAAAATTTATTTAAAAAGGCCCTTCCCTTTACAGCGAACATGTTTTGCTGTATTTAAGATTACGTAGTCAGTAATTGCCTCGGGTGAACCAGACCTCGCTTGGATTCGCTGTTGAACTCGTTCAGGAACGAATGATATGACATCCGTTCTATATTTACAGTTGCGCGAAAAGTGACTAGTACGTTTCTCATTATTATATCATAATATCGTAAGAGAAGAAGTAAGGTTGTCCACAAAAGTATCTTCTAGTGCATATTGTTAAAACAAAATAGATAATTGAATGCACACGATCCAAAAGTAATCGGAAGCCAGGCGGGGATGGGGGGGATGCTGCCCAGAAGTTAGTTCTCGCAAGCGCCCGTCCTACTGTGTAGTACTGGCCGCGCTCTGCGGTTCCGGATCCCGTCTCGGGAGAACGTTGACCGGTCGTGACTTCGTTTAACGATTTTTTATTTTGAGAATAATGCCAGAATATTGAAGTGCTCAGAGTAACATTGGAATAAGTCCACGAACGAATGTTAAGATTTGTTACGTTCTCGATGCGCACTCGCTCAGGTCGTTTCAGCGAGAGAAGTCGTGTGTGGCAACACAGAAGGAGGTAATCCGAGCGAGGGTAATCTCGAAAGCCGATAGAACAGATGATGTATGAATATGGAAAAAACGAAAGTTGATTGTCAGGATATGAGTGTGGCGTTGTATTCTCTCTATATATTTTTTTTAAAAATTAAATTTAAAAATTATAATAAATATTATTATGTTATAGCTGTTTCGGCGGTTAAGGCTATTTTCAAACAGTGGATAAACCACGTACAACCTAATATATTGAACTGATTTTAGTTACCCCTTCCTCTATCCATGGGTAATTGGGTGGTTTCAGTGGAACCGATTTATATTAATATTCCTTATTCTCAGAGGTCCATATTTTAATAATATGTATAACATCTGTTTGCTGGGGATTAAAAGCTTAATTGTCAATTTTCCCGTTTCTGTAAATGATTAGTTGAAATAATATGTATCTACTTTAACTACCGAGATTATCCCATTGTGATTGGTTATTTTAAGAAGTGGGTTTTTTTGTTAATTTCTAATTGTTCAAGCAAATTTAATCTAAAATATATGCAAAGATGTTGGCTCGTTATTATCAAGTGGGACATGGTTTTCTTTCAATAAATGGGCTGCAAATTATGAATCTACATTTTTATTTTTCTAGCAACTCATATATTCGGTGAATCTAGTTGAAAAAGCTCTTCCTGTCCTCCCTGTTTACCTCTACGGGGACACGGTGTGAACAGTAATCGACGGCTGGAAGTGTATCTATAGATATGCTAAAATACTCAACACTAGTTTCCAATTTCACAGATCAAAATGAAGGTTCTTTCGTCCTTTTGTCTCCGGGTGTCCAAAAATCGTATAGGTACAGTTGCTTGGGTGCGCGCGCATACGCGGATGTAACTACGCTCTCGCATCTCGGAAATTTGGCTGCAAATGTCGGTATACATTAGTCGGTCATTCTGCTCTGTGTACAATATACAATGACAACAAATGCAGCTCGCTCCGCGCTCAACTGTTAATCGACCTTTTCGTGAGTTCTAGACAAATCTCATACACGCACGGTAAAAACAAAACAATATTAAAACCATTTTACCAGTTTTGTGCTTATTTTTGCCAAGGCCACGTGGCAACCATGTTATTATAATGAATTTGGTTTTGAAAAAGCTGAGCCCTTAAATTCTACAATTTAATAGTGTTTCATTTTATTTACTCGTATATATACCCACTCATTAAAACTGTATAATTGTTGTGAAATAAGAAAATAAAACCCATAAAGACTTGGTCTATTACTATCCCGAGCTTTCAAGTTATTCGAAATGCCAGTATGTATTATACATCACTTTATTAGCATATCTAGGTAGGTAGGTAGGTAGGTAGGTAGGGAGGTAGGGAGGTAGGGAGGTATCTATTGTAGATCATAATAATGCTTAACGTTGCATGGAATCAAGTTCAAATTGGCTATCAGTTATATAATATAATAATTTTTTTTCTATTCAAATTTTCTCGCATATTTTAAGATTTTTTTGGTCTGCCTTTATTAAATGCAAGTTCTACAAACCGAAAAATGGTGCTGGCCAAGCGGGATCCTTCAAAGAATTCCATTTGTAAAATATTTTAGAATTCGCGACCAAGCTTTCACAAGTACCTACCTATCTTAATACTCACCACCCACGTAATCAGCTTTATCAAGAAAAAACAAAAGTTTTTCATCTCAATCGTAGTATCGTAAAGCCGAGGGTAATACTGACTGGCTCATTACACTTTTCGGTTATATTATTAGATTAAACATTGCTGCGAATTGCCTATTGGTAATTATATATAATATCAGTAATGTCGATAGTCCTTACGACACGCCGCATCGGCATTCAAGAATAGACATTTGTCGCTTGAGAACAGATGAATCAAAGCAGTGGTGTAACTACTAAAATTGGGCCCCAATGCGGAATGGAGAGAAGGTCCCCCTAAATAAGAATCGTATCAAGCAGTGCGTGGTTTATCCAATAAATAGTGAGTCCCAATCCCAAATGCGTGCATTGCGCTGCTGATTCAATGATTTTAGACACGTGACAATTTGTATATCTCGGAATACCCCACCAATGCCTCCTCCCGTCGCGACACCCCCAGTGGGTAATATGGATCCAACGTCAATGTGCCTCTTAACACATAAAAATAATCAAATAGATGATTTCTACATTGCAATAAATAGATAATTGAGGAATGAACCGGAGATTTTATTTAGTTTCAATGTTTTATTAATTTAAACTTAAATGTAACATAATAAGTGAACAGCTATTTATTGTCCCTTCATCTTGTCAGTGAGAATGGTGATGTTCTTGATAGCCTCGGCGTCTCCCTCGAACTTCAGCTTGCCTTGCTTCACGGCGTCTTCTTGGGTCAGCTGCTTCGCCCCCATGAGAGCCATGGCGGTGTCGTCACCGGTGATGGTGACGTCAGCTGTGCCGCTGTAGGGCCCCTCGTACAACTCCAGTTTCTTCAGATCCATGGCTGGAAAAAGGTTTTTTTTTTAATTTGATCATTTTTTATTTGTGACACATCTTTCTAGATGTCTCCCTAACCTCAGATTGCACGTTTCAAGCTAAAATCAATTTACTTTGGAATGTAAACAATACAGGCACATCAACCATGGTGACTTTTCCATAATTTAGTACAAAGTTATTCTTCGAATTAGTAAATGTGCATCGTCCAACTATTGAGCTATAATGAGCGACGATGATATTGTCTCGAGAGCTTATTGGGGCACTGCATATTTTATTACAACTGACATGGCATATACATACATTTAAAAAAATCTTTCTTCAAAAAACGGATACTAATGGAGCCTGTAATATCCTTTTCAAAGGATATAGTTTATTAGGAGAACACATTTTTATTGTGAAGTTGTAATTATTCAGAACAGACACACACACACACACACACACTAATCAATCATGCGGAATAGTGTGTTTTTCTGTTAAGACTAAACGATATTCTAGATTTCAATTAACGCTACAGGAGGTGTGCTACAACCGTGTCTGAACACGGGCTACACTTTGAGCTACACCACGGGCTAAACTACGATTACACCGAAGGCTACGCTATAAATATTGAATTCCAGTCTAGAAGAATCGAATGATAAAAATCTTGGTGTAAAATGAGACTCACTGTACTGCTTGACTTGCTTTCCGTCATCGGTGATGATGAAATTGTACACAGCCAGCACTTTCCTGTTGGCTGGATTGGGGTCTGCAGCGGCGATCTTCTCCCTTATCTTCTCGATCATGGGCGCGCACTTGAGAGACATTGTGGATGCTGGATCTGTAACATATACCACACGCTGAGTCCTTTTGTGTCCTTCCATTCCGACTCGCTTGCACTGATACAAGAGTCTGGCTAATAAAATAATAATAATCTACTACACTAAACCGGTTAATATAATAGTAATAATAAGGTTAGTATAATAATATTATTATTTCACCTACATCATAAACATCCACTAGTTATGTAATATTTAACATGTCCGTGTTAAAGATTAATTACAAATAAAGTTAAAGTGCGTAAGTAATAATTATTATATCGATATTGTTAGGGCAAATTTATCTATTTAAAAAGATAATAAATGTTAAATCGTATGAAAGGTTAATACATATAATAATCTTAAAAACAGATCTAGTCTTGATAAAAAGTACATTATATTTAGCAGATAACAAATATTCACAATATGGAAGAGATCACTTTTGACAAAATGGTCCACAGACAACGATTTCAACTTTAATTGATCTGATTACCCGCTCCGAAATAAACATACATAAAATGTATTTTATTATAATATTATATAATGTAATTTAAACATTAATTGACAATACGTAAACTAATTCATAAATATATACTAATATATTTTTAGAAGTATAATATAATATAAAAAACATTTTGACTACTCAAAAATACATTTAGAAAAATTAAACTTTTAGTATTAGTATTATTTAATAAATACAAATTGATTATAAATATATTTTAATAATAATGTTAAAGATGTATATGTTGAAGACTCACCTGAACTGACCGGTCGCCGAATGGTAAATGAATGTGAATATGTATAAAGTGAGCCTATGATATAGTAGTACGCTCCACTTTTATCGCGTGACTCACTCAGCTAATTTTTATCTATTTCTTGTCTCCGATCATTTAAAATATTATATTAAATAATGCCACGATTTCGATAAGGAATTGCTCACATACTTATTATATATATATTATATCATTTTTAAAGTTAAAATTTATCTCTACCTCAAATTATAGTATTTATCAGGTGGCATGGGCGCACGCAGCGCGGGCATGGGCGCGATTGTAAATGATAAGTAATAATAACATGCAATTTGTTATGAAGCAATAAATAATTCATGTTTAAAAAGCTTACCAGGTAAAATGGACAAAAATTGTAATTTTAAACCATGAAAATGTATATAAGCAATGTTTAATATATAATAGAAAAGGGCAATGCACAATAGAAAAATTACAGTTACAACGTTGGAAAATGATGGGAAGTACGAGTGAGGTATAAACAACGAGCTAACGGCAGACTATTAAAAATAAAATAAACCATTTTTAAAATAGAAAGCTTTCTTGTAATTCATTTCACCGTGAAATCAGTTTAAAGATATTGAAATGGTTAAATTTCGGAATATTAAATAACAATGGTAATAGAGAGAATAATTAATAATCAGGTTCATATTTGAAATGAATGAACTAGAATGAATAAAGAGCTGCGGGACAAATGAACCAAAACAAATACGATATTGATTTAACCATCAAAATTATTGATGCTATTGGCTCGATAATCGGCATATGGCGTGAGGCATACACACCAGCATACCAGCAGGTACATGGCGCGACACGAGCTTGATGTGCGTTAGTTAGGGCTTTTGTTGGAAAATTTCAAATAAATGTGAAAAAATGTTTGTTTTAATGAGTAACATTCATACTACGACAAGCGCTTCTTTTATTAGTCAAAAAAAATTATCAAGTATCGGGTACATAAAATCATCTTATTTTTGATTAATTATTTTGGTTAAAATAACCTTTTTCATTTTAAACGCCACTGAAATAATGCACAAAATGGCCGCTAGAAGTCGCCCGGGCACCTGATCGTGCCGTGCCGTGTACTCATTCTGTGTTTCTCCAATAATATTGTAATATTACAAAGGGAAATGCCGATAGTCGATATAAATTGTTCGCTAATAATTTGCCTACTTTATTTAGTAGGTGCTATTTATAATTTTTTTTCTAGGACAGTGCCGGAAAACTCGCGGCAATTCACGAAAAAATATTATAATCTATAACGTACTTTTTCAGTCCAGTACGAAAAAAACAAAAAGCTAGTTTGTCTTCAATTTTTATTGAACCATTTTTATGTTTTCATTGTTACTTGAGAAAATTTCAAGATAATAAAGATCGAAGAACAAGGATACCTGCCCAATCTAACGCGCGCGTCGTCCTCCAGCTGGCCGCTTACACATTACGTTGGACAATTAATTACCAGAAACCAAACTATTATTTGTAAATATTCAATTGTATGTTGAATTAATCCAAGTTTTTCTTCAAATATTATTTACAATACTCATTTAAAAACTAGTTTAATGTAAGTTTGAGGACCAATGGGAAGATAACAATATTTAAAGGACTAAAGTGCAATGTGACTATCTTACTAATATTATTATTATTATAATTTTGAAGGTGGGCCGCGACTTATCAACTTATCTGTGATTGATTCCTGTCCCAGATAGCCTCCGTTTTCGGTGTTGTATTGATTGAAATCTTTCAAATGATCTGAACTGGGTGGAGAGGCAAGGAGGGCATGGAGGGTATGGAGGGCAGGGAGGGGAGGGAGGTTACTTACTTATTATTATTATTCAATCATTGTCACGTAATTGATTAGTTAGTAAATGCACCCAGCGGTATCTAAATCCGGTTGCACCGTATGCCGAACCACCGCGTGATCTAAATAATCTCTGATTTGTTATGAAGACAAATGAAATTTTTTTAATGTACCTAAATGAAGCCGAGCAGAGGTCAAACATTTTTTTTACAGAACAAGAAGATTGAAAGCGCGGAAACAAAGAGATCATTATATTATTAAAATGTATTTTGTTACTCAGCTTATGTTAAAAAGTCACACTTTAACTAATGTACGAATTTTGTAATTTGTCATTTTTTTCCGAACGAATTTTGTAACACCCGCATCGCACTTTTACCAAACCTTGTCATCAAAATACTGAGGGCGAGTTTCCACACACGAATTTATCTTTCGAAATTCTCATAAAGGAGGGGTATACGATTCGCGAGCAACTGACAGCGCTGAGCGAGTTATCATTCGTTGTCTATTATATTCTGAAGGACGGCAGACTGACCTGAGGTATGCTGACCATTATCGACAAGGTGTACACGCACTCCACTTGATACTCGGTCGTAGAATAGTGGAAAAATTAGAATA
Organism: Eubasilissa splendida; assembly: GCA_031772225.1. Lineage (NCBI taxonomy): Eukaryota > Metazoa > Arthropoda > Insecta > Trichoptera > Phryganeidae > Eubasilissa > Eubasilissa splendida. The sequence goes on along the minus strand of CM062861.1, from coordinate 29,461,892 downwards.
TGTATTGACTTGTCTCGCGAGCAGCCGACAGTCAGTAAACCAAAATGTTTGAATTCTCGCGATGAACACAACGATGAACCGATCAACCTAGATCGGTTTCATATTCTTTTTAATCTATAGAGATAAATAACTTCTAGCAATTGCTGTAACTTAAAACGTGCGCCGTTCCACTGAGCCAACATCCACGATGACTAAAATTATATTTGCTCTCTCAATTTCAATATCTTTCAAATATTTGTAACATTTATCTATTTCCATGAGTAGTTTGTATTATGAAAATATTTTTATTACAATTGAATATAATATAAGTTATAATTGACTACTGTATTAATAATAAATAAAATACAAACGAGGAATGAATCTTAATCCAACAAAAATGTTTTCTTTATAACAATTTAATAATTTTAACAATAACATGTTTTTGGTTTAACCAACACACTATAAATTATTATCGAGGTACAAAATGATGTTAAGTAAAACCTTCAAACTTTTTCATTAAACAGCACAAATATTTTTATTCAACAAGATTTGGAGATTACTTCTGACAGAATAATAATTAATATCACACATTACACCAGTTTCGAGTCTATTTTTAGTTACACTCCTTTAATATAGCAAAAAGATTCATTGGTAATATCGCAAAAGAAGATAAATGAACATAGATTGAAATACCGAAGTTTTTATTGTCTCCAATGTACTGGAATGTCCAGGGCTCGGTGTCTACACTCCACAACTCCACATCTGTTGAGTAAATGCGAAGCCTCACTGTTTGACCAATTTTTAACTTTACCGAGTGAGGGTTCTACGTCTATTTCATTAACTCATTAACGGAGTCAAAATATGCTTTGTGAATGTTATCCGTCATCGTAATAATTAAAAATCGCGCACGCTAATAGCACTCAGTGTAACATTCGGAAAAGGATGCCCCGCCGCGTTCAAATAATATTAACACATATTTTACATTAAATAAATAATAATTGTAGGAATGAATAATCAAATAAGTAATTAAGAGAAAAAGAGAACCAAAAGGGAAAATATGAGGAGAAACAGAAAACAGGTTCAAAAAATAAAATAATAGTGATAAATATTACCAAAATAACGACAAGAGATTCGGAAAAAAAGATGAGCAATTATAAAGTTTATAGAAGTGTGTACCTATAACAGAACAGACGCACACAATGTGTTCTCATGAAAACTAATAATTATTGTATTATAAGAAGATATATATAAAATATTGAATATAATTGAAGAATATTATTAAAATTGAAAAAAATATTACACAAATCAAAATAAAATGAAATATTAAACGACAAATAAAATGAAGTCGATATTATATGCAGACAGTGGCGTAGCTATGCAATGCAGTAAATGCTGTGCATCGGGTCCCACATTATACATTACATTTGCGAGTATCAATATTTTTCCCAGTACTAAAATGGACTTAGTATTTTTTTATGAGTAGTACATTAAATTATAAAATGAATATTACACTCGTATTACGAAAATATTATCGCCGTATAGTAGTACCCATTGCGTGTAATACATAAAATACCTAAAATCACACTTTTGGTTTTTTTTCATCAATGTAAAAATATGATAGAAGACAAGAGCGCAATTCTCTTCTTCCGTTTTGCATCGGGGTCCAATTTTCTTAGTTACGCAGCAGCGGGGAGCAGGTTTACCAGACATCGCGAAACACAAATTGTAAAATCAAAAACTTGAAAGATCGCTAATCAACCTAACACGCGCGCTAAGATACGACACACTAAGATATCTTGCAACTCTGGGAGAAGACAATATGACAGGTACACGAGAAGAAGCGGCGACATTAGCCTTGACGCTGTTACGCGTTCTGAATTGGCGGCCAACGTTAACGGACGAATAACATTAGTCTCCGGTCCCGAGTTACAGCTTGATGTACGGTTCCAGCTTCATGGCCCTCATGATGTCTCCCGTGACGGCGCACTTCCCCGCCTGGACCGCGGCCCTGGCGGCCACCTTCCCGGTGGCCATAGCCTCCAGGGTCTCCTCGGTGAGAGTGAAGGTAGCGTCAGGCTCCTGCTCGTCTTCCGGCTCGCCGGGATACACTATCACCTTGTTGAAGTCCATAGCTGCAGAAAAATAAATGCGGATATTAAAAAAGAGCTATCTCGTGTCCGAACCCAAAAATAAATACTACATTCTGCGGGTATTATGAAAATTCCCACATTTTGTTGGTTTTCTCATTTTAACACATTGAAACGTAATCATATTTTAATCGAATATTATTATATAAAGTACATGTTGTGAAAACACAATACTATTTTATGTAGATTTTTAACGAAGACTTAAGAAGAAAAATTATAGAAATGTAAAAAAGCTACTTCGCCATCCACATCGATATAATTAGGTCGTCAAATATGTTACTAGAAAATAAATTAATATTTATCTATGTTTATTTATTGTGACAAATCTTCTAAAAAATGAGGGACACGTTCTAAATACTCACTCCAGTAGCGGACCGACTGTTTGCGCATGACGCAGAACAGGAAGACGCCGCCCAGCTGCCTCACCAGCGCCGGATCGGCGTCCTTCAGCTTCTCCGCGATCCGCAGGAACATCTCGGTGCGGACCTGCTCCGCGCTGCTGCCGTTTCCCTGTGACACATGATATTTAATTAATAGCAAAGTTTCACACTGTTCCCAGGACACCGACCCAGTTGTCAGTTGGCGAGCGGATTTGCCCGACCGAAGTCGAGATCCTCACACTCGCTCCAAACCGTCGGTGGACACGGATACGAAAGCCGGTACCGGACCGAGGGGTCGGGGCAGAAGACTGCTGGACGGCGAGGTTCCAAGGGATGAGGCGGGATGCAAAATGAAACACTTGCTTAAGGTGTATTCAGTGCACCGCAGTATGTAGTTTGTTGTGTAGAGACGAGACGTTTGACGAGAAGTGACCTCCATACTGCGGTGCGCTTCTATTTATTCAAGATGAGTGGACGTGCGCCGTTACCAGCGCACGCCACCCCAAAACCACCCACCGTGCCAATCAGGGCGCGTTTACAGGCCTAACCGCGCCCCAAGCGACACGGCGTTCGGCGCCGCCTGTCGGCCGGATAGCGCAACATCGCGCCATTTTTCGGTCGCGAGCTGACAGGCGGCAGAAGCCGTTTTTCGGAGACAAACAATTAAATATTATACTTAAAATTAACAATTGGGGATATCACGGGTAGATTAACATTATTACAATGCTATTAAGAATGCCGCTAAATGTATTCACGTTAATGTTTAACTTTGCAGTGCAGTGCAGTGTTATATAAGATCCATTACACTATGCACTCGCCTCGTAAGAGTAGGTACGCTCGCCGAACATTCAAATCAGTCGTCGAGTAGAACGTTCCGCGCCTGACACCGCAGACACCGCAGACACGGCAGACCCCATCACACAATGGAGCAAACAGAGAGGAAAACAATATTTAAAAAACGTGTTGTATTTATTTACACCATTTTCAAACTACGCCAGAGCTCTCGAGTTGTAAAAATGAAACTACCGCGATAGCCGCTAACGGGATTCGAATCCCAAATTAAAATCGACTTTGCCGTAAAAGGCGAGCGTTTCGAATCCCGACCATTTTATTATACGAGTACTTTATAATAAACTTGGGGGATAGGCAACATTATATATATATATATATATATGTAACAGAATTGACAATTCATTGTGACAATAATGTAAAAATAGAACACGAATAATAATGAACGTAAAAAGAAAGTTAAGTGGAAAATTAATTGGTTTCCTCTCTGCAACGAAGTCGATATTAAGAATCGCTCGAGTTTCATTCGAACAATTCCATAAAAAAAATTTATTTCGTAACCTTTTTTTAATAACGGCTTTAACTCCACGGACATCAAAACACTCTGGATCCCATCTCCGCAATAGTCGCAATGGTGAACCCTCGGTACAACAAAAGATCAGAGCACAACTGTCGCAGTTTTTCAAAAAAATGCTTGCTGGTGGGTTCAGGTTCCTGAGGCTTGACAAAATTATCTCAATCTCGGGTACCGCATATTGCGTACGCAACATTGGTACTAACACTATATTTACTAATTTTAAAATAATTAAAAAACACCATTTTCTACACTCAACGATGGCGAGCATGTACAGCACATTATACATTGCTAGCATCGGTATTTCCTACATCAATATTCACGTGACGTGATGTCATACGACGTGAGTATTGTAATCACCAAAAAAAAGGTTCATTAAAAAGTGGTGATGTTACATATGGTGGAGTCGGAATCGGGACAAAAATATCAATTAATATGATCATATCTATAAGAATGGATAGTCCTGCTGACTCACCATGATTGAGGAAGTGCCGACTCGACGAGGATCTGATCGGTCCCCGGGCTGATGGTTCCCTGAAGCCTTCTCCGCAAAGACTGTCGACTGTACCCGAAATAAAGCAGCCGCCGCCATCTGCCCACTTCACTTTCACTTTTCTCCTTTCATTTTCGTCGTTGACAGACGAGCGAGCCTCGCTACCAAAACACATTATCTTCAATTTGCGTCCATTGAATTGATTTATTTTCAAATGACACGAATTGTGTTATAATAATATACTTACTCTTGGAGATATGTTATTAATTGTCATTAGCTTTATTGTGCGGCGCGCTGTGTAGGATGCTGTAATAGGGAAATATATAGAAATCCAGGAAAGGAAAGTAACTCGAGTGTCTCGAGCTGTCCGTTAAACGTGGTCAAATTAATTGTCCCTGAAAATGTCTAAAGAGAAAAAACAATGTGTTATTTATGGAAATATATTATTCAAGTTCCACTTCAAAATCATCATTCGTAAATACAGTCTTTTCTCTGTAGAGTTGAAAAGTTTGTAAAATAAAACTACTACTAATATTGGCAATACATTTTATCGTAGAAGTTACATGCTAAGTCCACAATGAAAATTATCACCTATCAGTTTACAGCCGCGCGGAATCTAGACACATCAGATAACGCCATTAATCCGATTGCGAATTTATTATGTCTAATCCATATTAATATATTATCGTTTTAGTCGCACTACCGCGTAACCGACCTGGAGCATACAAAAGATAACATATTGCTAATTAACAAGAACAAGGTACCGTTTCCGTAGTAAAATGTAAATTAAACTGTTCTTCATCGTGATCACTCCGAGCTAAGCCGTGACAAATATTACATAAACATTTGAATAACGCCTCCATACAATACACACGCACACTTAGTCAAACAATGGTATGAACTTAACAACTAGTGGACTAAGATGGATAACCTTTAGGCTGCTTTCACATTCAGATACGCGCATTTTATTTACCTTTTGGCTGAGCTTTGAACGGGAAGCGAAAACGTGAAGAGTTCACCAGACCGACGGGAAATGAAAATAACCGGTTTTTGGGTGGATTAACGGTACCGGTACACGGTACACGGTACATGGCATGGCACGCCGACGTCTCGTCGAGTCTGATAGCTCGGATACGGAGAATAATGATTGATGATACAACAGTTAGTGAACAAAACCCAAAAGTGGTGCCTTCATGGGCATTATTAGTTGTCGGGGTATTACTTTCAATATTACGTACTTTACATATATTTTTATTGATTGAAATTAGAGGCTGCAGACTCTGCCTGTAAGCTGTAACGTGTGTAAATGTATAAACATATGGCTCACCGGGGTGCTAGACATGACGTGCAGTTCAGATAGAATTCGTACGTTTTTTCACCATATTAAGTCTTTCATACATCGATTAATCGGATTAATAATATTATATAATAATTAATTAAATCGGTCCGGTTATCAGAACAGTATTATCGCAATCAGTAACAATTGGACTTCGCGTTCACAATGATTGGTACTGATATCATTATTTGTTTCTTTAATATGAAATAAATATTTAAAAAATCTTATTAATTAAATTTCTTTCTATTCGATCACAATGGAATTTGATCAATAAGTTAAAAAGAACTGAGTCTTTTTGATGTTCATAATTCTTAGCGGGAGGATTAAGTGGCGGCTGAATGCTGCGCTACTGCTACTGCTACTGCTTGGAGCAAGTCATCATATATCTGAGGAGCTAGTTCAGCAGCACACGGTGGGATGTGGCGTATTTGCTCGGTGACTCAGTGATGGGGAATATAATCAAATAATCGTGATTCACACCTGTTTTTATGATATCAAAACTTACACACATCAGTGAGACATGGATATAAAATAATTAAGGATGAAAGCAGACTGAATGTAGGAGTAAATATGATTAATTTGATAATACGATAACTATGAATCATGCCTTATCCTCATGGTGAAGTGAGTATTATTATTGTTGATCACCTTGTAATCCAAGAGGATGAATAATTGGTTTAATCCTAAAAAACTTTAATTTATTCGAGACATCTTTTGGCAAGTGTACTTATTTATTTTGATTGTAAATTTTTTACTAAAAATAATAACAAAGCTTTCAAAAGATGCCCATAGATGGTCAAAACTTCAATGATAATACATCATATTTAATGTTATTTTCCTTTCACTTGATTATAACCATTGTTATATCACATTGACTTGCACATTATTTTTCAAAGCATTAGGCTTCAAAATTCCACAGCAGTAGGATGAGATCCAGTACCACCGCTCTCAGCAATGGGCAATGGACTAGAGAGAATTAAAATATACATATCGAGTATAATCTAGGAAATGCATATAGAAAAGGGCAATCCAAAATGTGGAGAACATCGCTTTGCACACCCTCTGAATGTTGTCTGGAATAAAATATAATTGTTATGAATGATTATACTTTAGAAGAAGACACGGTTAAATAATTTATTTGATCACAAGGTAATTATAATCTCTCATCAGCCCCATACTCATCAGCTCTTGCATCTCTTTCTAGCTACACTGCTCTGCTGCTCTCTTGTCTTCCCCTCCATAGTGAGTTGTACTTGAGAATGGTCCAAAATATAATTTTCTTTGATATACTTGGTACATCTTCATTAATAATTAGAGGGAATATTACTGCACATTTTTGTTCCTGGCACTCTGCTGTCGTGTCTGCCATTGCGGAATGCCGAATCTCGTCAACACAGCTTCACTTTGGTCTGCCTTGTCATCTATTTTTATCCCGTGGGTACCACCAGAGTACTGGATTTATCCAATAATCGTCCAGTCACATAACCTGCTCATTTTCCATTTTACCTTTTCAACTTTTGTTTGATTGCGAATCCACTTCCGGTTTCTTCTAGTATAACCCAGCACACAACTTTCCATACGTCACAGTATCATTTGGAGCATTTGTGTTACTCGCCGGCTGGTCCAACCTCTTGACTCGCGTGAGATTCGCACGTCGGCAATAGCTTCCGAGTCGCCCGCCTGGTGGCACCAGCAGTCTGTCTGTCCTCTACAGGGCTCCTCCCAGTGTCCAACGATGATGACTTGCGGTGGACAGGAAAGGTTGCTCGTGCGGGAGACGGATGCAGTTACAGTGGGGACAGGGACGACTCGGAGAGAAGTTTATTAGTGAAGGGAAGAATGTCTGTCATAGAAAGGATGGCTGAGGTGAGGACGGGTGGAATGAAGCGGGATTTGCTTTAGACCCCACCTGGTCAAATGCCAGTCATGTTGCCTCCATGTTGGAAGCGCTCTCGGATGGTCTACTACCTCTTGGTTTTCCTTTGTGGCTTTCTCTGTTTGCGACCTTCGGCGTTCATCGTTCCGTGAAGCGAACTTTTGGGCCAGCTCTTGTTGTTGATGCCGGTTTATTGTCTCAGTTGTCGGACGAGTGGCTGGAACTTAACAGGGTTTTTTCTGTAGCCTTCTCGCTGTCTTGATTGCTGGTGCTGCCTTCGTCAAATCTGGTGACAAATGCGGGCTTAACTCATCCGTGTGCAAAAAACGTAGATGCAGCTGTCCATGGGGTTTCTGGTTGTGATTAGTCGCCAGAACGGATCTTAGGGTCTGCATAATGTTCTTGAGTCTTTCTGCCACCATTCTGGGTTCTTTGGGTGTTGCTTCTTGGAAAAAGTCGCTCGGGAGCTTTAGCGTGCAGCCATAGACTAGTTCGGCACTGCTTGTGTGTCCCACCGCACGCAGGTGCGTAATCCCAGCATTATTATTGGCAGATTCTTCGACTACATCCCTGTGGCGGTCGCCTTAAGAGCTCATTTCAGAGTACAGTGCACTATTTCTATCATGCCATTACTTTGTGGGTGGTAAGGCGTTGTGCAGATGTGTCTGTCGGCACGGTCAGTCTTGTTCAAATGTAACACCCAATATAAATGACGTTGATAATTGTGAGTCCACTGAAGATAGAAGATCCATTGTGTTTCCTGACTGAATATATGGAAATACAGGAGACAACAGAAGAAGATGATGAAAAGAAAAACATGCAAATTGAAATAGTCTGAGCAAGAATAATTCCTTTTTTGAATCTGTTTAAATTAAACCTACCGTAAATGTGAAAAATATATGCAAATCCGCCGGCTCTTGGCTGAGCGTCCACCACACCGCTAATACCAAACTATATTGCGTTCCCAAGAGTACTCCTGTATCCTCCCACCTATGCAGAAGGATCTCTGATTGCTTGTTGCAGTCAAATTAAATATTCATAATTATGATATAAAAAAAAATTGTCACGATAACAATCCTGAAAGATAAAGAAAATATGTTACCATACCTCCGCGGATAGAGAAGAGAAAAGAAAATAAATACTATTGAATAAGTTACTATCAAAAATGGAGTAATTACTAATGAATAACAAGACATGGGGTCACCAGAATATATATGTATATAATATTATACTAATCCCGTTCTATGTCGAGGTCATCAATTTGGAGGTTAGGTGGTAACATTTGTTCGTATGGTTTATGTTCGAGGTCTCTGCAATACAAGATGCAAGAGAATCAAAGACACTTACTTGGGTATTCATTATTTTTTAATACTGGCAAAATTAACTTTGTGGTTAAAATCCATTATTTTAATTTGTTAACTTTGTTTTATTAACCCACTTATTGAATTAAAATACATCTACCGGTTTCGAAAAATATCCTTTTCTTCTTCAGGATGTCAATAACTAATCAAAAACATATGTTATTGTTTCTTTAACAGAATCTATTTTTTTTAAATAGATTTAGTATACCTAACTTAAATTTTTACTTGATGATACAAAATTATTAGAATAATTATTAAGAATAAATTTTAGAATGGGAGTTGTTAAATTAAGTTTTTTTTTATATTGCCATATTTTATCAGAATATATAAGGCGGAACTTTCAATAATAATTCAAATATTCGCGTTTTTTACGAAAATGTGGGTTGTTATTATTCATTTATATCAGAAATTATTCAATAGATTAGACTTTTTTTCAACTAACACTTAGATTGAACCTTTATACTAATATAAAACTAATAAACTGAAAGTTATTTGCCATAATTAAAACGATACAAGCATTATAAGAAAGACCGCGACCATTAGATGGATTATCCGCGAGGTACGAAATTGAGTTAATATGCTAAATTATTGCATAAACAAAATATATGTTCATATAATCTTGAAGCCAAGATTACGGAGACAAATCTTTTGGAAACCAAATTAGCAAAATGTTAAAAAGAATAGAGTTATAAATCATTCAATTTGCAGTACATTTGATGAATTTTTGACTTTTTTTAAATACTTTGTTTTAGTAAAAACATACATTTTTAAATAATATACTATATTTATTCACATGCTTTGAGGCTTCAACTAATATTTAAAACTAAGTTTAATATCAGAAACACAATAATCATTTTATAAATAATATATTTCAAATACAATATTATTAATTATATCTGATATCCATGCTCCGATAGATTTTCATTAAATTTGCCAATAAAACACATTTTGATACAAATTTTTACTTCAATATGAATGAATATTATACTTATTCTCGATACCAATTGTTTATTTTTGTAAATGAATATATATGAGTTTGAGCTGTTTTTATACGAAAATAGATTATAATTTTGACATTTTAATCTTAAACATGCGTTCAATTTCACGTCACACCTTTCTAACATCTTACAATATGACGTTGTATTTATGCCACGTTGCCGTGTTGTGGATCTTTGGTACGCAGTAATGTTGTATAGTCCTTCTTTATGTCACGTAGCGTCTATGCAATACGGCAAAGTTAATGAATTAGAACTTCAAGAAAACATTACAATTGATAATACACATCATTTTTTGGGAGCAACTCCGGATGGTACTTCTGATAATGATACCATTATAAAAATAAAATGCCCGTCATCTGCTTCAAGTATGACTGTTGATGAAGCTGTAGAAAAGCGAAGGGTGACATTTTGGAAATTAAACAAAAATAAATTGATGAACATTAATAAAAATCATGATTGGTATTATCAAGTTCAAGGACAATTGCACGTTAGTAATAAAAATATGTGCCTTTTCAGAGTTAAATAATTAAAATTAGTTCATAATTAAAAGAGATAATTAATTGACCTAAGAAAAACGAGGTCCATGAATATCAACGACCCGCAATATATAATGAAGGCCATAGAAAATAAAGCTCAGAAAAGCAAACAATCAAAGGAAAGGATAGAAAAATGACTTTAATCATTTGTCACATCTGATATTGAAAACACTTATTTTTATATAAATAATGAATACATGTCACATTGATATTCTCTGTATATTTAAAATTAAGCTAAGCGCTTTTGTCATGAACAACTGGTGGTCTTAGAAATAAAAATAAAGATAATTTGTCAGTGCTATGGCATAAGGATCAATAATGCTCGCAACAAGTGAAACAGTTCATTTCTCAAAAGTATGCCTGAGCGAATATAAGGAAGAGAAGTCATATTGATTGAGAGAGAAAGGATATCATAGTAGGGATTCTTTCCTGTCATTCTTCATAGCATAAACATAACAATTCTTAGGTGAGAATTTTTTTAATTTTCGCTTGATAATTTCAAATGGCAACACATATTATGAATGCTCAAGAAATTGTTATTTTCTGATAGCAATAAGTTAAAAAAACCAACAATTGTATACTCGTCCTTTTCTATTGATACCTTTCGATCTAGCAATATTTACGTAAAAAATAACGCACTTTTATGTTTACTTGATATTGTAAAAGAATTAACTATTAGTCTCATCTTGAAAGGGTATGCAAAATGCAAAAAATATCTCAAAATTCAAACAGGAAAAATGAAAGTCGCACCTTATAGAAAGTGGAGAATGTAATGAAATAAATTTTGGTGTGTCACTGTATCGCATATATTTCTTTGTTTAAATCACATAACAATATTCATGTCTGACAAATGAGGTTTCGGCATTTCTCAAAACAGAAAAATAAATAAGGTTATTTTTTATTTGTACATTTAATTTCACAACAGTCCTAAAAAATATAAAAATTAAACAATATTACAAATTATAATTATTCCAAATAAAAATATTTCCCCTCAAAAAAAAAATAATTTCAGCTCTCTCCAGTATTCAGTATTTATATATATTTAACATGTCAGGCGGTCTTATATGATGATGGAATGAATCCTATGAAATATGGCCTTTGCCCAGGTTACATTACTTTTAACTGGAACAAACTAATTTTTAACAATTTGTAAAGGATGTTTTCTTGAAATACACAATGTAACATACCATTTGTCAGCGGTTGATTTGAAATAATAATTGACTGTTATGTACTAAAGTTTCTTAAATTTAATACCACGTCTACATTATATAATATTGAAGATTGCTAAGACTTTATAAAAAGTAATTATATTATCATAACATAAATTGTGTAAGTTATGATTACTAATGCAATTTAGTGCAGTGACAGACTACGTAGTATAGTAGTCCAGTATCAGCCTGTCTACACTATATAATCATTTTATATATGTATAAGTGCTGTGGACCAATTAAAATTTCAAAATGTTAAATTTTTCAGTGCACTTTTTGAAAATTTTGAATTATTGAATAGACTCATCCATGAACCTGAATAATTCTGCCTTTTTCTTTTGCTGCGTGCAAGAGCGACGGTGACGGTGGTATATTTACCAGTTTACAATGAGAATAATTTATTATGTAAATGTTTAATATTATAAAATATTATTAAATGACTATCAAAGCTCCTACTTGGCTATCTTTCTTCTTGAGGTGAGAAAACATGGCGAGGAATTACTATTTAAGGAACATAACAACTGATCAATTAATCAAAGATTTGTTAACTAAAAATTTAAAATATTTTGTTTTTGATTTGGTTTACACAGACATATATAATATAATATACATATACTCCTACAAACAAGACCTAATTTTAATAATTATGTACACACTGTGTTCATTATTGTCTCTAAGAACACTAACTACCTAATACGGTAATTGAAGAAAGGTTTATCAACATTGCAGTCAGCCATGACAAGATCCATAGCTTCTGAAGTGGTTGTATCGTAATTGCCGTATTAGACAGGAGGCCTTTCCCTGAAAAAAACAGTTTATATTACAATTGCACACTAGAAGCAACATTTTGAAACAGAAAACAGATATATGTATTATAATTGTTTTAGATTAGATGATACATATTTCACTTTGTAAGGGTGTAAATAATTGATAAGCCCTTAAAAGGTAAAGCATTGTATTACCAATGTTAAGATAAATCCCAGTAGAATCTAGAACAATTGTTTCGTTCTCATTAATAATGGAAGTTCTAAAAAGTGTCTAAACAATTTAATGAACAATGTAGACTGATAACATTTCCTTCTGATTTTCTTCATATATTAATTATTATTTCTTTATGATCTCCAAAATTATTATTATTAAACTACATATACATATTCATTTTGCACATTAGCCATAGAAAGTTTATTTTATTATTTACATAGAAAATTTATTAAGTCTGTTTATTACTGGAGATACAATTTCAATACGTTAACATAAAAGCCAAATTATAATGTCTCACACGAAAAACACTATGAAAAACATTGGACTTTCCATAATATTAAATTGACACGTTATAAGGTGTTCTTAATTATTTTTATTAGTGAACTACAATACCAATGGTGGACTGATTTGATAAAAAAATTACTAAAGTCAAGCTGGAAAATGAGTCACAACTGACTCAAAATAATATTATTTTTTTTGTACCTCTAGCAAAACTTTAGTGTTTTTAATTTTCCTTAAAAGAGTGAATCCTGGAGCCCGCAGGCAAGAGAAATATGAAAAAAATGACACCCCGAAAATGTGGTGCTGGTAAAAAATATTTTAAATCCTGACTAGTGAAACAAATTTTTACACATTATGTTCTACAAAAGTCAAACATAAAACCCGGACTTTCAATTTATGAATAATTCTGCAATTTTTGTCACATTGCGAGAAGAAGCAAAAAAAGCCTTGTTAGAAGAAACAAGAAGCACTGTGGTGGAAAAAGTGCATGTGGGTGCTGTGGACATTGTGAAGGATAGATCCTATGTGATAGATCAGTTAGTTGAAAGAGGCATCAGCATCTAGAACACGCGGAGCAATCCACTTTCCTTAAAATCGAGAATCCTGAATAGACTTCATTAAAAAAATAACCAAGAGATTAGGTTCTAATAGGGATAGTAGTAATGGTAGAAATTAATATTTTTATTTTTATTTTTATCAAAATAATAGAAATGCGTACACAGAATACATGTCACATCTATATTCGTACAATTTTGAAACTAAGCTAAACGCTTGCAAGTGTTATGAAAATAGGACTGACCAGATGGTCTCTTGGAATGAGGCTTGAACCCCAATAGATCACTAGGTGAGTATCATAACCACTAGACATGAGCATTATTATTTTTGATGATAATAGAATAGAATGTAATTAGTAAGCCAATAAAATTAAAAATAACAACAATCATAATATGTATGTACGGTCATCTTTATGCACTGGTTATACTATATTTAGATACTCTTCATATGGAGAAGTGAGATTAAGTTGGAGGATGATTATTGTAAACTCACACTTGATGGCGAGATGCTTATCGCAGCAGCAAGTTCTAAGACGACTGTATTCTCCGCAGTCGCTGGCCACGGTGCTGCATCTCTCTGTCCCCAGGTAGCAAGTATGGGGCACGAACGGGAAAACTTCTGAAATAAACAAATATCAGTAAAATACCTCAAGAAACATATTTGATCAATTGTGTGTATTGTGTACAAAATCAATCTTCCTTGTCCTTAACGTCTTAAGGATACGCTATTCATTTCTATTGAACAATGTACCCACAGTATAATTTGCGGATGTCATAAGCCGATATTCTGGTAAAATAACAAATTGTAACCAAATTTAGATTTTTACTTTGAACACAGTAGTGTTGCAGTAAATAAGTAATATTATTTATGATTGCCATATAACTGCGTGATTGATTACTTTCATACATTACAGAGCATAATTAAAATAAATGTAAAAACACGTTGGCATAAATTGATGGCGAGTAATCACACCACAGCTAACCAACTTTTTGTTGCTTATATGTATATACACTTTTTTTATTAATTATTTGTATCAAATGTCAACAATTATATTTTATTATAATTGTATTACAATAAGAATTCGGCCATCGGTGTGAATCACAGTTTACCCAGCCATACCAATACACTCCTTACAGTGGGTAATAATACACAATAATGAAGTCTAGTGAACAACTGAAGTAATTTTTTAAACAAATCCTATGTTTAGGAACCAGAATTTGGCAAATTATGTGCCAGGATTACCAATTTATGTCCCCATTGCCTGTATTTTTAATCAAAAATTTTCTCTAACACAGAATAAATATTTTAAATATGTTTCTATAAGACTGCGTGTTCTATGCAAAATAATTTATTTATTAATAGCAGATAAAATAATTTAGCTTCAATCCTCTGTCCTATGGAATCAGTCTGATTAAAATCAATTTTCTATTAAAACATGACAAGACTCGCCCCGGGAGAGAACCTTATATTACAGTAGAACCTCGATTATCTGGACTAATAATTGGGGATGAAAGTAGTCCGGATAAGGAAAAATCTGGATAATCGAAAAAAATCATAATTGACAGTGAAAGACATGTACATCGTTTAAAAATTTCACTATTTATCCAGGTTCTTTTCTGATGGTCATATTCAACCGGAAGACTTCTGATATTTTTAAAGCATCTGGGGTTTTGATTTCCCAATGACAAGCAGTGGGAGTCTGTCTACCTGCAGCATTGGCACACACCATAATGATGACACATTCTTTACTAGTTTTGTACCCTGATGCAGTATTTTCACACCTTGATGCTAAAGATTTGTTGGGTAGTTTCTTCCAATTTAAAACGGTCTCGTCAGCATTGTAAATAAATTCTTTGTCGAATCCTTCCTTCTCCACAAACACCTTCAATGTGTCAACGAAAGTGTTTGCTGAAGGTATGTTGTGTTAATTCCAATCCAAAAATCAATTGAGTCGAATTTTGTAGGAGAATTTTCGCACGAAATATTCTAAACTTGTAAATCAAATATGATGGTGAAAACTTGACTTCTAGATATTGAAATGAACAAGGACTGACCTGTGTACCCACTGTCACAGCAGCAATGGTCGTTCATGACCTGCGAGCCCGCGCAGTACTCCATCTCCTTGCTAGTGCAGTCCATACAGCCTGTGGCGACCGGGACTACAAAAACACCAAGACTTTCATTCACTTTTCAGGAGCATCTTACCGGCATTAATATATATAATCCACCGAAACCATTTCATAAACTTTGAACATATTTTGATATCACTTCATTAAACAAACAACTAGCAGAAAAGCTTGCTGCTAAGCCATGCGGACAGGTATTGTGATCGCTTCAGGGCCAGGGCTTCCGTAGAATCTATATTTCAATGTGGGAATCCCTTATTATATTGCTTTAACAATGCACCACGTAGTGTACTTTTGTCTTTCTTCCAGTAAGAAAAACAAAATATAATAATAATAATGTACCTACACCTCTAGAGATCTATCTTCAATTGATACGATTATCATCAGAATGTTATTAAAAGCATCAACACGAAGGATAAAGTGAACTTAAAGAAATTAAATAATATGAACAGGTAAAAAATACAATATCTTGTGTAAAACCATTTTGAACCATAATGCTAAAATTACCTAATAATTATATCAAAGAATTATCCATAGCTGTTTTATCAAATATTGGATACGGGTGACACCTATTGCACAAGCGGAAAGATTATAAATTAACGAACATTAATATTCATTATTTGTTAATCTGTACAGCCATCTTGCGGTTTTTTTAAGACTACTTTGGTATTTTTAAGACTACCTTAAAGGACACTAACAGATCCGATAGCAAAGAGTGCAATCACATTATTAGATAACATCATGGCCTTTGAATGAGAATACATCTGCGTGGCAAGTATACTTAGACTACTTAGTAAAGAAGAGACTATTCCTACCTACTACGTACACTCGCATGGATTCGACGTGACAGGACCGTAAGGGATGGTACGAGTACTGCTGATTTACTGTGATTTGAATAGTAATTGTAATCTTACCTTTTCTACCCTGTACGGTGCTTTAGGAAAACTTAAGAAGTTCCATTAAGCATAAATAATTTTTTAATGTAGGTAGTATTCCCAACTTTTTATATTCTATTCATCTATCAAACATTTTCTACAATGCGTTATCGTCAAACAGCTTGTTTATTATAACTACATTATTATTTATTATATTGTTACATGGCGCAAGCTTCAAGGAATATGTATTTTATAATTAATTAAATATTACTTCATTTTCCACCCCTTTTCTTTTCGACTTTGTTTCATTATTAATTTGTGCATTCAAATGTAATTGAATGGTTCATTCATTTCAGATGTTTATTGATTAGTAAATGACATCATATAATGGTTAGATTTTTAATTTATGAAAATTTTACTATTCTATTCTAGTGCTTAGGCATTAGCCATTATACATGGATTGCTGGTTAGTCCTGGTTTTTAAAAACTTGAGTATGTAAATCTATTTTTATGTGGGTAACACTGTAAACTTTTTCCGGCGCCAGAACCATTTACGGCGGCCTCAGTTAGACATCTATCGTACGGCGGTACACGAGGATACGGATTATTTTCGGTATTGATCGGATCAGATTGAGTTCTGGAGGGCTGGCCAGCCAAGAGGCGGAAGAAACGAAAAAGATAAATCAGGAGACAGCAGCACATCACCGGACGTGTTTTTTCTGCATAATTTGAAGTGACATGCTCAAGAAATGTAACCAATAGAAAACCAGAGCAAGCCAGCGAAGGAATTTACGACGACACTGAAAATTCATTAACAGAATTATCGGTACCGAATAAATTTCCAAAACGTGCCATTCAATGAATATATTACGTAGATTTGGCGAGCTTAATGTAATGTAGAGTAATGAGAGATACTGACACAGCCACTCTTCTCCTGCCGCCTCGATCTATCTTATGACATCTGACATCTAGAGTTACTCCCTATTCCATACGTAATGTCTCCAAAAGTATATATGTAATTGCCTATAATAATAATAATTATGCGTTAGTCTGACCTTTAATCATGGTGGAACTAATTAAAGCTATACGACATACATAAAATAAATACACATAAAATCTTCATAAAACGAATCAAATCTGCTCCATTCTGTAACAGCAATAATAGCTTCTGGAATATTCTGTGAGATTGACATTGAAGGCGGATTGTTCAATTGTTGGAGTAATTATTTCAGAAGCGAGGAATTCTAAAGCATTAAAGACACGTGTCACTCCAAACTCATCCGATGTACCACATCTCGGCATCCCGCACGAAATTCAAAGCAATTTCGACATCAAAGGAGCGACAGTCAAATGATTGTTGATTGTTGGTTGACTCATCGTACTCGCGTACACGGTGCAATAAAAAGGGAAATTCAAAGAACAAATTAAGCACTTATTTTATGTATTGATTATTTATTAGAGACATGATATTCAATATAATGATATACTCCTATCCTAGAACCAAGATCCTTGCCGAAGCGAGCAGCATTTTTATTGTGAAAAATATATAAATGATGTCAACATAATACTCGCTACTCGTACGTCGGTAAGACTGCACGATCAATAATACTGTCATTACTTTACTTCCGCACCAATAGAGTCGTCTGTCTTTTTCTTCGTCCGAGAATGGATTTGAAAAGAAAAGCGTGTTTAGCTTTGATTGTAGCTTTAGGAACGCCGTGTTAAGCGTGTTGAATGAAAAAAACACGATCAGTATTCATTTGTCAACCCATTGAAGGAAATAAATGGTGCGGAAGTGGATGATTATAGGTAAGAACTATTTCAGAATGAATGAAGAGACATTTAAAAAGTTACTCTGAAAGATTGAGCCGTTTTTAAGTAGAAACGACACTGTTTGCCCTGAGAATATTTATTTTTTCCTCGCGTCAGCTCGATTGCCCTCTGGTTTCATTATAATATATATATATATATATTACATGTCTAGAGCTATTTCTTGTTTTATTGATATACTTACGTAGTGTAAAGAATCGCGCAGTTTAGCAGGGGTTCCCCAATGGTGCAACAGTTCTGTCGCGATGGCGAGGGCAATGAGAATGTATGGCAGTGCGCACACTATATGCGCAGACTGAATGTACAAATGATAGAACAGTCGGCGGCGAACTGTTTTGTTCTCGGTGTGCGCTCGCTCTAATTCCGAACTACCCACTATTGCGCTCGAGCTGAATACTAAGTTTACTAACTAGATAGACTTATTTATGATACAAGATAAAACTTTAGACGTAATGTAAAGAGAATAGGATGTACAGAGGGTCGCTCGAGCTGTTCTGTCACGGCGGATCAGAGCCGAGGCCCGAGGCCGACTCGCAAACTTAATCAGCTGTCTCATTTGACATTAATACGCACCTGTCAATGGGCAATGGGCGGGAAGCTGGACTGGGAAGCCTTGAATCCAGCCATTGTTTACCGCCATTATTTCCAAGCGTCGCCGTCCGACAAACTCGAGAGTCGGCATTGTGCGAGGAAAAAATGCATAAATCGCATCGTGTGTTAACACTAGATTCATCATCCACGTCGGTCCTCCACCTTTACTCTCTCCATTCTGGACATATTAGGACTGTTACCTTTTCCACTCGATCAGTCCAACAGGCGAGGGGATTTTCCTCTTCCTCTTCGTCCTTCGACGTGGCCCACCGCAACAAGCTTCGGCAAAATGCCAAAAAAATGGAAGGATCCATCTCAGGCTGCAGGTTGAGTCTGTCCACGGTGTTCAGAATAGAGACATTCGTTATGCGCAACATGTGTCCAGCACCGCAGCTCCGTCACGACACTCGACACTCCGTCTTCTATCCCATACCATACCGAAGTCAAGACATATTTTGTCAAGTCTGGACATAAAACATTTCGCCATACCTGGCTTACTTATATGTACTTTCTACCGTCGTTCGTTTATGTCTGGCCCGAAATAATTCAAGTCTTTGACAATTTGAAGGTCTGGAAGGGCATCATCTGTTGGTAAAAGCTGGTTATTCCGCTGGTTTTTCTTGTTTATCTCAAGGCCCAAATTTAATTATTCTTCAATGCTCAGTGCAGGCATTTCTTCTTCTGATATAGCGATCAAAGTTATACCGTCCGCGTACCTGAGATTGGAAATCTTTCTGCCTCCAATTTTTACTCCAACACTCCAGTTTTCGAGTGCATTTCTCACGAAGTTTAAAATAGTCCGGTGACAATATACATCCTTGTCTGACCCTTAGAGGAGATGGAATTAAATTGAACTATTATTATCGGCGGTATTATTAAAATATAGATTGTAAATGAGATGCACAGCTTGTTCTGGGACTCTCACCTCACCAAGTACAACAGTAAATTAATATATAAAAATGGATCGCGTTTTTTAATTGATACTTGTTCCTGGGCGGTGTTTTCGCGACATCATCTCGAGTGCAATGTTAAGGACGTGACACTTCGGAGACTTTACGTGTCATATGCATTAAGCGTAGTTTTAAATGAGTATCCTAAATATGTGGTAACTTCACTCTTTTTTCAACATTAAGATGTTGAAACACTGAGAAATTGTTGTATAAGATGAAAATATTGGTAAGAAATAAATGTTAAGTAATAATTTTTATTTTATTGGAACTGTGCGATCTCAGACTCATCATAAATGTGGCAAGTGATGCAATGATGAAATAAATGATCGATACAAAACTCTTACACATATTCATATATCTAAGTAACGAACTCACTTTCTGAGATGTTGAGCTTCCTGGCCGCCTGTCGGGCGTGCGGCCCCGAAATCTCGTGCTCCACGAAGAACTCCTCTACCTGCGGATCCATCTTACTCTCTATGGACAGGGGATCCTCCGGGGGTTCCCGCGAGGTCTTCACAGTCTTCCACTTCTCCCAAGCCCGCATCTTCTTTTCCTGGAGATGATGGATAAAGCATCGTGAGAATTATATTGGACACGCATTCCTAGACAGACTAGACAAGTCAAAAATAATAATAATTAGTGTGAAAGTATTTAATATAAATCGCGCACACTTGTAACGATCCACTACCGACTATCACTAAGCTAGGTGGTCATCGGTCGTCCTTTAATGTTACACGGTTTAAGTAATCGAGTAGACACCTACTCTCATTTCATTGAATCCAAGAAGTCGATAATCTCGGTTCCTACATGAGATGTATCTATTTTCAACAAATTTAAAGAAAACTTTTAAAGAGTTTTGTTTTCGCCCTGAATAAAAGATCGACTGAGATTTGCACAAATCCATTCATCATTATTTTTATGTGACGGTAGACGTACAATCTGTCCATACTTCCATTCCGTACAATAATTCCGAGAACATACTGATTATTCGCAGATGCTACGTGGAGGAATGATAAGGCGACTTGAAGCATTCGAGATGTTGATTTGCAGAAAAATGCTCAAAATAGAATATCGAACGTATCTCATAATGTAGTGAAAGATTGAAGAAGAAGAACACTGGTACTGTGGAGCTAATCAGAGTGACGCGCGAGAAGAAGAAGGTGTAGGTGCAGGTGTAGGTATGCAGAACGGTAATTACCTGACACCAAATAGTTAAACCGTTTAGTTTATACGTTAAGACGTACCTGAATTTTATCTTCTTCCGAAGGCGGCAGAGCCTCGTTGGACAGAGCGCCCGGCCTCCTGCCTTGGTGGACCCCCGCGCCCTCGAGGAGCGGTCTGGCTGCCCAGACCGGGCGGGACTGCAGCGGGGCTTGGGCCAGCAGCAGCAGCACCAGGATGCGGGCCAGCGGCAGGACCAGGGCGATGCTTATTGGCGCCAGCATCGTGGCAACATCGTCCCGCACTCTTCGTTCTTCGCGCCGGGCACGTTTGTTTTATTCCAATTTACAATGTTAATTTTTTTATACGATATTAATATGAAAATTACAGCAACAAAAGTGCAGCACTATTCAGTGTCACTGAGCTTCGCGCAAACCCGTTACAAGGGAAACGTTACATTTCAATCGGTGTTCGGTACAATTGTAGTATTTGTTAATAATCTTTGACTGCTTGAATTAACAGCGTTAGCTGGAACTTGATCGGGCGTCCCGTCGGTGCTTGTTTACCTGCAATAATAAGAATCCTCTTTATTAGCCTCCTTCAACCTATAACGATACTTGTATATGTTGTAACATTGTATTGCTCTCCATACATTTGAGTTGGAGTCTTTTCTTCAATATTATTGCAAGTTGAGTAAATATTGGACACACCAGATCGGCTGCTTTACTAGACATCAGAACACTATTGGCTGTATTAGACAATAGACGAAGATGAATTAGCTAATCCATAAAGACACTACCAACCTAACATAATTGTTGTTAATATATTTATGGAACATACATTGGTAATACGTAACATACATACAAATATAATATGAATTAACATTTACAGTGTCGTGCACTTATAACACGAATCACATAGCTTGGCTATACACATGTGTATGTGTATATAAATTTCTAGTCAACGGAGTGAGGGGGGTGTCTTCGTGTAACTGTTGCGAGTATATTTGCATGAAATCGCATGCGTGAGGCTCCGTAGTCGAGGTAAGAAACAGATTAATTAAATAATACATTATTCTAGAAATAATTCTTAGCTACATTAGTTTTATAATTTTTATATGGAAAAGTAGCGCGTTACGAAAAGTGTCGGTTCTAAGAAAGACATTTTGTTTATAATTCCATAGGTGATGCGCAAAGCTCTACAAGTAATAAATGGAATAATTACTAAGCTAGAGTGACTAATTCCACCACGAGACAGTGGAAGAGATGCTGACGTG
Organism: Eubasilissa splendida; assembly: GCA_031772225.1. Lineage (NCBI taxonomy): Eukaryota > Metazoa > Arthropoda > Insecta > Trichoptera > Phryganeidae > Eubasilissa > Eubasilissa splendida. The sequence goes on along the minus strand of CM062861.1, from coordinate 29,439,588 downwards.
GTGGCGGTTCATTAATTTCCTTATCCTCACCGGTCGCGCCAAATGGTGAACAGATAAACAAATGTATTGTACGGCCAGCGATACGACATCCCGGTGAGCGAGAATACTTCAACTCTTAGAACGATGACAAGAAACACGCAAGTGTTTCGAATGCAATTGTGAAGTGATACATTTTTTGACGTAGGGAAACCTACAACCTGATACAGGAATAAAATAAAAATGTACAATTCTGAAACAGTCTGCATTGCGAAGAGAGCTTTGTTTCTGTACTCGGATCAAGCCTCAAAGTATGTTTTTTACTGATTTGTTAAAGCGGCATCGTGTGCATGTGCATGTGCATAGCCGTCGAGCTTTCATCAGATAGGGAATATTCTGTGCAGTCGACATTAAAGAAAAAGTATAAACTAAACTATTCGCACGTGGGTCAGCATTGCTTTAATTGGTAAAGATTAAAGTTACTTTTCCGTCAATTTTCAGTTAAACCGACCGATTATTAGTTATCGGAACTGGCCCTAATAGACTGATGCAACCTTTACCCCATCACGCTAACAAATTCTTCGACTAGAAGTTGTGGGTTGTCACTCGAGCAGTTAAGGTTCCAAAATGTTCTCATCCTTTGCAACTACGTCAACCAATGATATCTACATTTTCCTTTATTTACCCACGAACCGTACGTGTTTTACGTGTAATTTACGAATAAGGTAGTCCAATTAGGAACAAAATGAATAGTAACTAATAATCGTATCGAATCACTCAACACGAGTTTGCTTCAATGTGGAAACAATATATTCTCGCCAGTACCGATCCACATTCTCCAACATTACAAAATTCAATGTAAAGTTTTTCAGAACACAACAATATTAGACACAAAAGGAACTTGCGTTTCAGAAAACAAACACAAGTAAAAAATTATCGTCGAAGGAAAATAATACTCTGATAAATATATTTTGGGAAAAGTTTTATAACTATAAAAGCGCAGACTCGAAAGGTAGAAAATTGATGTGTTCTTACATTTAAAAAGAAAAGGCGAAATGGCTTCGCCCGACCGTGCATACGACGGGCCGACACACCGACATGTCAACCCTTTGTCCTCGTCAATCAAAACACATCTATTATTTTATTATTGCGATTGTTCTCATGGCCACACAATTGCAATATTATCTAACAGAACCTCGGAAGCGACATACTAAATATAAAAATAGTACTTCTAAAAAGCAATTCAACTTTATGTTTTTATTAATAACGCATTTCATGCGGGAACGTTTTTAAAACAAGATTTGCCTTTCAATTAATTGTGTCGATAGATGTGGAATCCTTTGAAAGACGCAGAAAGCGCATTGAAAGATCGCAACGACAGAGAAAAGGGAGAAATTGAGGAATGACTGAAGTCAATAATGATACAATGGTACAGGTCGATTTTTTACTCATGGCACTGTACAGTCGGCCACCGACGAATCTGAGGCTTGTATAATTTTTTTATTATTACAATATACAGATAGATAGAGAATGAAATAATATTAATCACACCTTAATAATAATAATGACTCTGTCGATGCCCTCATCATCATCAGCTGAAACTAGTAGGCGAAGAAAATAAAATTGAAAATAAAAGTGAACAGTATTATATTTTATGATATTAATATAATGGATAGCCACCAAGAAATTTTGGAAAGTTTTAAAAATGGTTTAATACCTAATCATATTATCAATATGTAAAAGTTACTTTTATTCTGTATATATTAAAGGCGCAATACAGCGCGGTATACACAACCGATATTATGCGTCAACTGACGTCAAGTGCGTTTTTGCATCACTGTCTAGCGTGAAGCGGTCATATAACTTTGTATCTTTCTCGCTTAGATAGCGCTCACACACACATTGACGGACATCGGTACACAACACATTGTTGAAGTGCCATGACCAAGAAATCGACCTGCAGTAGGTAGTAAGCAATATATACGCAATATACCTACTCACCATTGCAGTATCCAACTTTACAAAGAAAAATACAGAATTTTTAACTATGTTTTTATAAAAACATAAATATTTTTGTAAAACGTTTTTATTGACGTAGTGTAGTGCATTAATACTTAAAATATTTAATATGTTTCAAATTTGAAAGTAAAATGTGCGCATTACTGTTTTCCTTCGAATTACCGATTTTCATAATTTCTCGACACTAGTCACATCGATCGTCGATATCAATCTATCAGGTCGGAACAATTCGCTGAATTTGTATGTAAGCACGCAGCTCAGGTTACGCGCTTCGAAGCGGGAGCTCGAACAACGATCAAAGTAGACGTACGAGTGGAACAATGCCGAATAGTCTGCCACGATCGAGGAGACATCGAAGAGCGGGTGCGACTCTCGCTACTCATTCGCGGGTTTCACCTCGCACTGATGAAAATCCGTAAATATAGACAGAGCCACCAGACTGCGAAGATGGAACCACCGCAGAGATGGGGCGGGTTATACGCGCGGCCACAGACAGTCGCGCACTTTCCGATTTCAAATTGCTGCTCCGAGCCTGTACGCTGAATAATATTCTAGACGTTTCTTCGTGTCGCGTGTCGTTGAGAGTTATTAATCACATATTCGAGGGATGTCTTCGAAGGATGCGAATTGGACGCCATTCAGCTTGCAGGTGTTCAATTGCTCAGACAAGAGTAATTCAGTAATCGTCTACGATTCATGTATGAGTACCTACAAAACGGGGCAACTCAATTCCTGTACGCGCTACAGGCTGTGGCGAGGTTCTATCTACTGCACCTGACACACCACCGCGCCGAGCAGTGTCTGTTACACGAATTACTCTATTACAGACTAAACAGAGGTGAAACTTGTCATAGAACAGAAGCATCTCTTCGCGGAGAAACGACGTGATAGCGAAATCGCGACTTATGTGATCAGTAGTAACTTTTTTACTGTACTGTTTAGTGTTTTTTGCGAAAACGGGTTGTCTGATCGTTAGTAAAAAAATATTTACTTCTCGAAAGTACATCCCGAAGTAAACTTATCTTACTCGGCGATATCCGATAGTAAAAACGAGAATCGATAGTTAAATATGGCGGACTCTTCACAGCTGTTCCAAAAGTCATCCGACACATTGACACTTGGAAAGTTGCGGTGCGCGGCGATAGATCATTTAATACGCCGCTATTTTAGTGATGACAGTTCGTCCGATGATGATCTCGTTATTTAGTATACATTATTACATATAATATGAAAAAATGTCGCCACCAAAGTGACAGATATCGAATGCCTAGACGAAAAAATCAATACATAATGCATAAAATAAAGCATATTTCATGATTATTTGTCACACCATAGACATTTCCATCTGTGCTTTGACAATAGTAAATTTGACGTTCGAACAGCCCGTTAACGAGTTTAACCACGGGCGTTAGTATAAAAAGTTACTAAAGTAAAAATTTACCACAGTAAGAAGTTACTAATGATCACACAACCGGCCTTTATAATCCCCGAGTTTCATCGGGTATTGAAATTAGATCAATAATCTTAATCATTCTTAAGAAAAAATATTTAATCCTGTCGCGATGAAGAAATGCGAAAACCCTAGACTAGATTCGAGAATCGGCCCGCAGGTGCCCCCGCCCGAGTCGCGACACGTGGTGTTACAAAGGGCTTAAAATTTTATTACGTTTGACAGTTGCATTTCCTGAAGTATTGTAGTGGAACTAAAGAATGGAAACACAATAGTCAGTTTTATGTTTGGACTCGTATACTATCATATATTACAACACTATTTTTACATCTATTCATTTAATTAACTCAGTTTTGATACTTAAATAAGCTAAATTGATTTAATCGCGTAAAAAATAAACTAAATGAGATCTAATCTTACTCCACATTTAATGAGTTCTTTTTAAATAAACAATTTTAAAATATCGTCGATAAGTTAAATGGCTTATGTTGACAGCTATGTTAAACTAATATATAATAAAATATCCAGATTGACATCCATAAACGGAATATGTGGAGTAATTAGTGTGGGTCAGAAGAGTGGTCGACACATTTCAATGTGATGTGAACTTTGCCGTTTTCAATGTCCTTCGTTATTTCACGATGAATTTCTGAGCTGCGGTCCTACAATAAGATTGTGCCCGCTTCATAACGTCGGTAAAATATCTATTTTATTAAAGTTCTTTTAAATATATTCATTTTAGAATAGCGGACAATTTTGTGGTTTTTTTTAGATATTGATTGTTTTAATAAATAATCAATGTAGTGCTACATTTAATAAAAGTGTTATGTAGCTCGGTGGAATCCACACACAAGTGTGCGTAAAAATATAATGTTTATTAGCTCCAAAGACAATGGTCGTGACCGTACAGCCGACACGGCCTAAATTCTGTCTATTGCAGAAGTCGGAGCTCGCGGCTCGTACTATTTCATTAACATTTTTGTCCAATTTACTTCCAGAACGCGACGAGTCCGATTTATAGACATGCACGCACTGTCAAAATAAAGAAGCAAAAATATTGTTAAACTTATGCAATACACGATTATTATAGCATCGCGAATATATTTTCAAGAAACAATATTGAAAAGAAAAGAAGTAATTGTTAGCGCTAAATAGGCCCCCGACTTGAACCATCATAAAGCAAAGTGAAAAAATGAATGTAGGTTTATAATTCGCATGTACGTGTACGTAGCCATACATCTTGTACGTTTACACATTTTATTGTACTTTTACCGTAATATTAATTTCTAACGCGGGAACCATTTTTCAAAATTATGTAGGTGCATTTAAAATTGATTTTATATCTATTTTCGCAAACTTATACCGAAAACCGATACTTGGGCTCTCGGGAAGAATAAGATGAACTATTCGTCTATTTGAAGCTTCTCCATTTGTAGATTGGCGGATCGCATACTTGACACGATCCGCGATGTGCGTGATGAAGCGAGCTGATGCTCATCGTCTGCCGGCACCGACCTCGGGGCTCCGCCGTCCCGCCAGCGGACGCCGAGTGCATTCGGCCGCGTTACGAGGTGGGGATAACGCAGAACGGCAGGTGGAATTGATTGGACTCAAATGATAACGTCACAACTCACTAAATAATTGCTTAAGTAGGCGCATAGTAATATGGAGAACGATCAAATGTTACGGCACGACTATAGCAAAATCCCTTCTCTACTTACTTACCATACTATCTAGTCATCGTATTGTACAGGAAAAGCTCGCTTATCAAATTCGATTAGCGCGCTCGAGTTCAACTACAGTACATAGAGCTACCACTACTCATCGATAATTTACCGTTCTCTTCGGAAGATTTAAGCGAGAAAGGTGAATGGAAGAAGATTAGGAGTGAAAGCGAGAACAAAAAGAGACTGTTCGGAAGTTGTGCAAAATAACTCCAGCTACCACACTGCACACCACGCGCGAAAGGGAATAATTTGATATTAGACAGATTTCGGTACAAATATTATCACTTTCATCGCTCTTGAGCAAGATGCCTCGAAACCACTTTCCGTTAACCAAGTTACTTTTGCAATCATTAGAATCCTAGTATTACATTATTATTCACTGACAGTTACGGTATAATTTGGGGCTGGTCACCATTACGCCGCACCGAAAGTACCATTAGACTGGCGCCAAAGCATCCTACTCAAAGACCACATTATTATACTCGCACAGTACGTGGCAGTACACAGATCAGAGAACACTACCACACTTTGTCATTTTACAAAATGGTTATATTCAAATTGTTATGATATTAATATGTAATACATAATAAAAACTATGATATAACACACAACTAATTAATTATTCGTTAACATACAGTATAGATATAATGATAGTCAGCAGCGATGGGCCGCCAACACGTTAATCTGAGCAATCGGCGGTCGCTCTTGTACAATTGTGCGCAATAATGATTAAAACAATTGTATGATGTAACAATACGCAACATACCTCACCTGCCTTGGGCTTCTCCTTAGTGAGTGATGGTACAAAGTAATTAATATTAGGAAAATTAGGAACAAAACTGAACACAATTAATTGAAAGTTTCTTTCACAAGAATGTTGCGTTAAACATGTAAGATAAGAATATCTGGAAGCAATGCACATACATCAAACATCGGCGTTTTAAGCTTTGTTAGACTGTCTGTACACTAAACCGCTAGGTCTCTTTAATTTAATTAAGTTTCACAATACATTTAAATCATCTACAGAAATTGCACTTAGGTACTGATTTTATCCGGGAATATTGTTTTTGCTTAGTCAAATTTAGCAAGGGGCTCGCGCGAGTCCCTCCGAGCCCCCTCCAACCCACCCCTGATACTCAGGACGCATCTCCATAAAATTCCATTATTCATTTAAAAAGTATTTACAATCTACCAATATATTTTCCCCGTCTGAAGTTACGGTCGCGCGTGCTGTGAGTTAGAAATGCTGTAGCGATTTTGCACTTGGCTGCATCGTGAGCTTACTTATTTTTAATTAAATGTAAATCTATAGAACATATATTCTAATTACTTTTAACATCTACAATACTTTCCTGTAAAATATACGCATAATTATCGCGACAATTTTCATTCAAAGCGAATTCCACTGCACGGGAAGAACGCACAAGTTAAATGTTTTTTGTCGATTGTACACGATAGGTGCAGTGATAAGTGATGAGTAATGATTCAGCATTCACGATTGCGTATTCATGACGCGACAGCTGACAGCTGACGGCCGACAGCCGACAGCGTGTCACGCGCATCACCAGTATCGCAAGTTATGTCAGTACTATCAGCTTAAGTGATCAGCGATCAGCTGAACCTTCGGCGAGCGTCGGCCGGTCCGTGCACCTCAACATTACTTGTTTGTAAAACCAAATGCACGAGCTAATCTAAGAAACGATACATTATTAGCTCAGAAGAAACTTAATATATCTTTATATACGAATATGTGCAATTGTTTTGTCACATTGACAATTGCGCCATAATTGAGATCTCTGGTCAGAAATAATGAGTAATCCCTCGCTCTCTCGCTCCCGCTGTATCCGCGTGCCGCATACTTGTCGCGTATGCTGACTCAAAATAATATATTTAATGTGCGTGTTCATAATATGCTCCTAAAGACGAAGATTCCAATTTTGAGAGCTACATTAAATAAAACGACACTTAACCCTCTCCACCCAACTTTCAGTCAAGGTGGTAGGTAGAAAAGATTCGTGACGTGGAGGAAGCGTCCAGTTTACCCGGAATGTATAATCGTACAGGAAAATCCAAATACGAGTATAACTGAATAATAAATAAAACATCAATCACTAGTCTTTTTTTTCCGACTACCCTAATTTATAATGATTTATTAAATTAAATTAAATGTTAATATACATACGTGTAATTTGTTTCTTAATTTAATTTAAATATGTCACGCTTATACTATGTACTTTGCGTGTATACACGGACAAAATCTATTATTATGGACGTTGATAAATTCCGAAGTTTTGTAGGAACTGAACCCCGAATTGCGGGAAGACATGTCCCACGACAGAGCCGGCCGGATAGGAATGGCCGAGTCCCGAGTCCACAATATTTGGGTCAAAGTTTCGCATTAATTTGTGTATCAGTGTTAAAATAATTAATTGCTGCTTGACACACAATGCTCATTTTGAATGGTCCGCTGACATCTGCAGGTGACATTGAATTACGTTACCTTTACATCTGCGCGCCGAGCTCACGTCACGAGTCGGTGTTCCGCGATGTTGACTTACTGATTTATCGGATTAGTGTTATATTTAACGCAACATTAGACGTTATGCACCGAATAGTCTTCCCGCCGAATGATATCAGTACCGCCGCCAGCTCGGGCAGTGTGAGGTCACGCTTTGAATCAATTAAGAAACTCAAACATAACAGCTAAGACAGAAGAGATGAACACTTAAGGTCATATTCATTTAATTCAATTGTATTTTAGTGGCGACGAATTTAGTATATGGAACAAAACGTTCAATCCGGCAACGAGATCTAGCATCGTCCCGCTACACGCAACACCGCTTCCGTGAGAATATCAGTGGTTTATGATATTGAATGATATCGAAGAAACGAATCCCGGTGGCGCAACAACAATATTTTTCGATAAAATTGATTTTATATGTATATCTTTCTAATTAATATTTTTAATTCATATTTAAAATATCACAGACCGTCTGTTCTGAATAATTACAACTTCACAATAAGAATGTGTTCTCCTAATAATAAATATTAATATTTCAAAAAATTTTAATTATATATAAATCCAACCGATTACGATATTTTCTCCCTATTGAGGACTAGACTAAAAAACTTAACAAACTCGCATTTCAATACTTATATTCAGAGAGTAGAGAATGCGATTACATCTGATTCTAAACGTTTCTGGTCATATGCTAAATCTAAGAATGTGTCACCGACCATTCCAAATAAAATATTATATCTCGATCAAACCTCTGAGAATGATCAACAGACTTGTAATCTATTCTCTCAGTATTTTAAATCAGTATTCACTGAAAGTAGTTTGGGGGCGCATCCACATAGGGAGGCAGACTTTGGCCCGGCTGACATTCAATACATAACGGTAAATCTAATCCTTCTGCAAGGCCATATTGTTCCGGATTCGTAAAACACATTTTTGTGAATCGGCCGCGACCCGTGTTATTGACACCTTTCCAAGTCTAAATTCACACCTATAACATTTCCTTAATGCTCGTCTTCTGTGTGAAATGTGACCTTGACGTCAGCAAAACTTCAACGTGACCGATACTTGTTCGATCGCAACACCGCGATAGCATTCGCGAAGTGGACGTTCAGCTCCAGTGCACGAGCACTGTATATATTGTGTTTGATCACGTACTGTTTGTTGTTTTTTGTGTGTCGCGGGTGAAGTCGCGATATCGCCGTCCTCAATTAGAAGCGGAGATCTGCCCGTCCGCGAGCCGTTTGTGTGATTCTCGACGGCGACTGCAGGAGTGACCATAGTTCTATAGGCCATAGAGAGTTCGCAACTCGGGAGAATTCACCACCGTCGCCGTCTGCCGCCACAATACGATAGTCGGTGGGCCACGTGAAGTTTTGATCTTCGCGCAAAGATCTGCCTCGCTAACGGAAGCACGCTGGCTTCAATCGTTCGGTACATTTGATACATTGCAACCTTTTATTTTTATTATCAGAATATTATTATTATTGTGAAGACTGTCAACCTTCAACTGTACATCGTGATGATTGATTGATTGGAAGCGGAGTGACTTATTCCTGCTTCAGCTTTAACGAGGCAGAGCAATGAGAGTATTCAAGGTACACCCGATCACTTTATTTACACGCAAATTCGTGACATAAATAATACATACATACATACCTATATGATTAAATTGTATATCGGTTGACGGGCTTACATGTGGCGGTGACGTTAATGTGCTGCCAGGGAGCGCCCGCTAGGTGTGCGGCGCCTAGCAATGGCAACTGAACCGACAGCGATGGAATAATGCGTTCAGCAGAGAATTAGTCTGGTGAACGCGGTGCGTGCCGGTAGCGACCGCCGACCGCATCTTCACATTGGCGGTTGTGTTTGCACGCTCGGGCGTAAGAAGAATTAATGACTTTCCTAATGAGAAAGTATTCCGGGTTCAAGGAGCACAGTCTCAGTTTATGAGTTCAGTTCCTTCATCGCGGCATTAGAACACACCGTGTTGCTTTATATATATATATATGTACGAGTTGTCTTCATCGCAATATTCACAATTTTATCATCAGAATGATCGATCGCTGAAGCTACAAAATATAAATATGAAATCACCTCGATGTTGAATCATCTATTTATTTAACATCGTCAGACTAAAATATCTAAATGACATTAATTTTCTAAAAAATAGCATAGATATTTCCGCTGTAAAATATAATTCTGTTTCTACTCATACCTGCATGATTTGAGCGATGTGATATGATTTAAAAACACTTAAGATTTATATAATCATTTTTATATTAAAAGTATAATAATTATCCCGCCTAAAAAACATTTATTACGGTACCGACCGGGTCAATTTTGTGAAAGACAAAAATAATCCAATTTTGATCAAAAGTATCCCCGATGTACGAACGAGGAGAGTTGCGTCAGAAGCCAGGACAGAGAGCGTGGCTTTGCATTTCCCTACTCGCCGCGAAGTACATAATACTGGGTGTACATCATAGGTTAGGGGTAGGGTAGATACATATTCAAAATAAGGAACTATTAATACGTACATTAAAACAAATACTTCGTTCCTTAGAACGAATTTTTTGTGTAATTAAATAATACAAAATAAGCAACGTTAGGTTAGCTTAGGATTTTTTTATTGAACAAAGATATATTTATTTAATAGTCATTTTTTATTATTGCAATGCGCAAACAATTCGTTTTATGAAACAAAGTATTTATTTAAATTCACTGTTAAATCGTATCTACCCTTAAAAATATAAATCTAATATTCAAACTGTATCCGAATTTTAAAAAAGTCGGTACTAATTAAATTATTTCGATTAAGTGAAAAATTACATTACTTTTAAAGTTAGCAATATTAACTTTGTGGTTAAAATTCATATTTTTATTTATTATCTTGGTATTATTAACCACTTAATTGAGTTTAAATACATCTACCGGTTTGGAAAAATACCATTTTCTTCTTCAGGATGTCATAACTAACTAAAACATATATTATTGTTTCTTTACCAGAATCTACTTTTTTTTTTAAAATAGAATTTAATGTTCGCGTGTAGGACGAAGAAATGTACCCCATCATTGCACCTGACTCCTACTATCATACTCGTGGTGGATTTTACCTCCGATATAAATAATATAAAATTCATGAACATTTCCCTAAATGTAATGTATCATTGTGTTATCCTAATAATTTTAATTTATTCTAAATTATCTCGTCTACTGTAATTTAAATGCCTTTAGAATAATTTTTTGAGTAACACATTTAAAATTATTTATATTAGCGAAATTAACGATGGTATTTTAAGAAATTTTACATATTATTTAAAGATAAATTTTTATGAAATATAGTCCAGGTCTACTACCCTTCCGAGACAGCTGAGAATAACAGGTTCTGTGATTATTTCATCCAACATAGTATATTATTATAATGGACAATGAATTCCAGCAGTACTTAAACACATCCGAGACGAATATTTAAACAATTCGAAAAGTTTAAAAAATATTCTCGTATATCACGTGCCAAATTTTTCCAAAAACATCAAGCTTTAGATCCTGGCGATATCATCTCTTATTTTAGATTATTTTTTTATGATGTTTTCTACATTTCTTCAAATTATTGTTGTTCTAAATAGATGTATATTTAAATTAAAGGATTTATAAAGAACGCACTGAATGAATATACTATACACTATATAGGTGTGATAAACTTCCTTCTCGAATCCCAAGTAGTAAAAAATCACGATCTGCTTCTAAGGGGCTGTACGAAAAATAAGTGAAATAAACTATGAAAATGGAAGGTCAGAGGTGCAATAGAAAAACGCAGAGATCTTGGCATAGCCACAACCTTGGTACATAATATACGAGGATGGATTGAAAAGTTTCTGAAATGACAATGAAAAAAAAAAAATTTTAGGAACAGATAGAAGTCTGAGAGAGTGAAATCAAGCTATTGCACTTGAACAAGCGGGTGCACTGTCGCGGTGAAACACTTTTTACTTGACCATTCCACAATTTCTGCTTTCAACTTGTTCAAAAATATTAGCCAGTAACAGTTTTTCCCTTTTCGGGATAATCAATTAGCAAAAAATACTTTTGACATCCCAAAAAGTGATGCTATCGCCATTCCAGACGATTGCGGTCTTTGTCTCGTGTGGAACCCATCGCACGTGTCCAGTACAATGTTTTGTAGTGTGGTGTGGTGTGGTGTGGTGTGTGGAAATAGTGATAAATAGAGATCTTATCCAAGGTCGAGAATCGTTCCTTGAAATTTATTTAATTCCTCCTAAACGCTTCCAAACAATCAGCTGACCTCCAGGTTCGAATGCGTTTTTACTGGGTTGAGTAAATGCGGTACCCATCTTGAACAAACCCAATTCATTGTAAAATATATACTTGGAGACTAATAAGAGATGCCCGCGCTAAGCCACGACTTTAATTCGACAATTTGCCAAAACATTGTCATGAATTCTATCCACAATTTCTGATACAGTAGCCGTGTTTGGTCGACTTGAACATGGTTCATCACTTGTGTATGTGCGGCCACAAAATTCCAAAGCCCAATCCTCAAGAACAGCATCCAACCTGGATTTGATTTTCGTTACGGTTTTTTCTCTAAATTAATAAATTTGATTTTTTAACCATAATTGAAAACAGGCCAAAGTTAAACTTGAACGCTTGTCGAAACCAGACTATTTGAGATTTGCAGTCAATTCACACAAAAGAGTTGCCAATACAGCGACATAAAAATATTTGTAAAAAAACAATCACCTAGCGGCGATTCCAGAAACTTTTCAATTCACCATAGTATATCCGAATATCAAAAAAACAAACCATCCGATAGTTTTTTTTAAGAATTTATTGCTTTTATTATTTCTTCGACTTTAATATTTATTTATCTTCATGAGCCAACTATATTAATAGTAAGTTAAAAATGTATCTACTTATAATATACATAATACACACATATAATCGAACACATCCTTAGGCACAATTCATGAAATGAAATTGAGGGAAAGATTGAGGGCAGTAGCCAGAGAGGAAGATCCAGATAAAAATACATTCACCAAACAATGAGCCAGATGAATACAGAAACCTGCAGACAGCCTGGATGTTATCCAGGACAATGACGCACAGAAAAGTCTCAATAATAAATATTTTCCAACTGGATTGGAACGGTAGGCATGTTGCAGCCACTGCCAATCAATAAAAAAATGGCAATTCTCCCGCTGTCGTTTGGTAAATATCAGGCATACACACAGCACACTGCATCACACTCGATCGATGTATCGTTGACTTATTACTTTACACGATTTACTAAATTAAATCATTCCGAGTAAAAGATCCATCACAGGTGACAAAGATGTTTTCAAGTATCATAAAATAAACAATGATAACTTCAGGATGAAATATTATTGTTGACCCGGTGCATTTTCCCACTGCCGATACAAAAAAGGATTGTCAGAAAACTATTGCTCCGGCCTGGGTCTGTCAGCGGTCCCGGAAGGCACGGTTAAGGTTAGGGAAAAATAATTCTAAATCATATTACTATCGAGGAAGAAGAAAAATAAAATGAACTGGAATGATACTGTTCAACATGCATAGAAACCTTCATTTCCAATTGTTATAAATAACTTTTGAATGAGAAACGTTAAGTTATATACAATTCAGGTTGAAACTGAGAATTATCGAGTACAATGCTATTGCGCAAATATTTAATTTCAGACAATGTTTTATGGATATCGGGTAATAATTATCAGAACTTTTGTGGTATGTATTGACTAGTACTACACTTGAGACTTTTGTACTACATACTCTTTTTTTAAACCATTATCAAATTATTCACTTATAGCGTAACAGTAATACAAGACAATTACGTTCACGGCCATCAGATAGTAATGTAATTTATATATGGCTCAAAATGTCGAATAATAAATGAAATATACAATGGATAAAATGAAAATAAAAAAAAACATTTTTACGTACATATTTAAAAGAGAAATTAGTTTTGCAGAAAAATGAGTATGAGTGTGAAAATGAACCTCGATGCATTATTGAGTTATGATTTTGAACTTGAGTGATGAACCAGTATTCAAGTGTTGCGAGTACAATTGTGCAAGTGAAGGAAAGCTTCATACTCCGTACGCATTCTCCGCAATGAGAAATATTATCTTTAGGCGTCGTAACCGCAAATATCTTGTACATCTCGCACTGCAAATAAATCAGCGCACTGCAACATGGTCGATAGCCAATGTTCTTTTATCAATTTCAAAGACGATGTTTGCGGCCGCAGGGCCTAGCAGTAGCCAATTGCTTTCTGATAAAACAGAATACAAGGTAAAGCAATAGCGGAAGATGAACTATCTACATAGGCACTCGCGAGACAATATCGAGTGCTAGACAACCGCGTTTTATATGATTTATTTTACATGTTCCTGGAGGTAGTTTTTTAATTTTTATTATCCTGACGCACCACTCACCACTCACCACCCACCACCCACTACTGAGTATGTAGTATCCCCGCTGCCCACTGTTCACGCGACATTCGATTTGTGAAAAAAAGACTCCAACATGAGTTGAGTATTAATTACCTACGTCGTACGTGCGAGTAGAATACATTCGGATGATATTTGAGTAATTGGATATTGGATATCCGTTGGGAATAAAAATATGAAACAATTTTAAAATATATTGAATTGACAAATCAAAGATCAAATTACAATTAACCATAAATGAGCATAGTTCTTGGGAGATTTGTAACTAACTTTTATTGAATTTATTGCATTTTCACGGGATAATATTTTATTCCCGGGATTGAGTTTCAAGAGTGATGACAGCCTGCCCAATGCCACTAGAGTGAGAGTAGACAGAACGGTTAAGCTACATTGGATGAATAACTCGGTGACTCAATCATTGCCTGGACCGAATGGCTCAGTAATTTAACATTAATTAACATTAACATGCCTTTATTTTAGTCAATACCTTTTTAATAATATTATGAAAATAAAGAAGCTGATTAATTGGGAACCTGAATGATTCATTCCGACGAATTTTTACAAAATAATATTCAAATTGCACATATTTCAGTACATACATTTAATTAATGTAGTCGCTGCGAATAAATGCGTGGAGTTTTATATTAAATTTTCGACATACCGTACCCCCAATTATTTATTGCAGACTCTTCAAGCTGAATAAAACAAACTAATAATTAATTCAATTTATTTATTCGGTCATGTTTGCATTTGTTTAGTTTTCCTGCGCGAACTGTTTTGGCTCGCCTCGGTTCACTGCTACAGCTAGTGAAATATTAGCGCGGAGATGCACCGAGGCGATTGAGCAGTGATGATATTGGCAGTCGGCAGTCGGCAGGCCCGCGGGCCACGTGGCCATCTTGAGGCTATTTTCGGACTCTTATCGAGACTGCAGTGCAGGGGCGGAACGAGATACCGACAATACCTCGATAGGCCATCAATCCACATTTACATTTCTATCGCGATCTTTTTTTAACCATTACATTGCCAAAAAAAATCGACTCACAACCTGTGACGGACGCGAAGCGGCACGATCTCAGAAACTCAGAAACATACGCACGTTTTTTTATTTTACTTTAAAAAACCGACTGTAATCCACATAAATAAGTCGTTCGCTTCCAAACCCCTCAATAATCTAAAATGTATACATATTTGAATGCAGTTTTACTATAAACAAACGATATTTGCGATGGTTTAAACACTATACCACAAATAATAGTATAAGTAATAGAAAAAACTAGATTATGTTTCGTGTCAAAACCCTCTATAATTGAGTACACACTTATCTTCCAAATGGCTCAATAATGAAAGTGACCGATAGTCTTTAGTGGCATGCCACTGGCTTATATCAAAAAGATCAAATAATGTGAGTGACAAACACCTTTCAAATACGTGTGTTGAGTTTCAAACGAGACATAAATGGTATAGAGTGGCAAAACTCTAAAAAAAATTATAAATTTCGTAATTTCTCAAAATCAACAACATATTTATTTGTATTTACATTTCTTGTAATATTGGTGCATACGCCAGCCGTATCTTCAAAATATCTAATAAAAATTATATTTTCAAACGTTTTTCGTGATTTGTGGGTTTTGTTAAAAATCCGTCATGGAGGGGTTAGGAAATAAACAACTCAAATACAGATGTAGGTGTACTATTATAGCGAAAAGTAATCTAATGGATTAGTTTAATTTAACTTTAATTTAACTCAACGAAGATGCCGCGTATAATATATATTGCGAAAATCGCATCGGCTGCAATAGAAAACGCAAAAATTCTTGTTATGCATTACTTTGGCATTTAGATAAACATTTAAAGCATATATGTATACATGTATTAATCAGTTAAATTGGGAAATTGCGTAACGCGGACATATCTTCAATGGTTTATTTTAATGTTTTGGCTGTCAGTCCGGCCCAGCTGGCCAGCTCTGCAGAAAATTTCAGACAAGCACCGAAGAACCTTCGTGTTCTCATTTTCTGAAGTGCGATCCATTCGATAGTATGTACAACGATTATTTACTCATATTTAGCGATCCAATTTAAAAGCTTCCGAAGCCGAGATCCAGATGGGACATAAGAATTTCTGGTTGAAAGAGGGATTCTAAGAATATGTGAAATAAAAATAAAATTCAATATTATAGTACCTTTAGAATATTGCAACGAATTGGCGCGGGTTAGATTGGTCTGATTAGATTACAGAAAAATAATTTTTAAGTTTTAGGATATTAGAATATTATCTAATAATAATATAACGTACAAGAATCATTTTTATTTAGATACCTGAATTGTAATTATTTAATGACTTTAGTATTTTAATATATTGTTTAGGTTGTACTGTTGACTTTATGCATTTTAAACATTCGCAGAATGTCGTAAAACATTTTTACTTTCATTAAAAATCCCACTTTAGGGTGTGCATACCATATCGTACGATGTCATCTACGGGATGGATATGGGAAGATGACAAGGAACCGTTGACCAGGTCTACTATTTAATTATGCTTACGAGCAATATTTATTTATTTAATACATTCTTCATTATCACAAGTTCAATACTTGCATTACCTGCCCACCTCTCTAGACCAGAGTCCGCATCGAGGTGTACGCTTCGGAACTGTCTGACCACAAACAGACACACGGCAGAATGACCCTATTTATTCCTCGATACAAATTGAGTAGCGCTACACTGCGAGGCTCGCGGTGGCGTGATACGAATATTTGTTTTGTCGGGGCTCGGCTAGAAGAATGAACAATATTCCGACGATGTGACGATGTGACGAAATCCAAACACGGCAACAGGAAGGTGTGTCTGCGCTGGTATCGGTTCTATACACCGGAACGCTGGGAACTATTCACCCGAGCTGTCATTCGTCGGGCTGTCATTCATCGAGCACAATGGGCCGCGCCGGAATCGGGGCAAGGAGTGTCCAGACATAATTCTGCGAGGCACGCAGACCTACATATATATTTTCCGTTTCGCGGGGATAATCAGAAAGCGAAAGATGGTGAATTGGACAACTAATTGAGTCTACATCGTTCACAGCTGTGGGGAATCTATTCTTCAATTCGGATAACTTGCGCGGCGCTGTACACGATAGATACTCGTACTAAGAGGTCTGCATTCAAAGTTTGAATATCACAAATAGATAGAATTCATAAAAACTATATCTGAAGCCCGGCATCGTGCGCAAGTGAAATCTGGATTATTAGCCAAATAGGTTGGAAACATAAGTTGAAAGCATCCGGGATGTGGTGCTGGAGAAGCATGGAAGAATAAGCTGGACTAAGAGAATATACTGGAATGTATGAATGTAGGAGCAAAAATGGGCGATTTGATTGTATGCTGTTTATTGTACGCCGATGGTGCAGTACTAATGGCGAATAATGGACAAGAACTACAGAATTTGGTGAGTAGGATGTACGATGGATGCAAGGAAAGCGACCTCATGATGAATGTTAACAAGTCCAAAGTGATGGTATTCGAGAAGAAGGAAAGCGAGACACCGCGCTAAATACTTGTAGGTAATGAATGTTCCGAACAAGTAGATGAGTTTGTATATTTGGGAAGGATAGAAACGGAAAGGCTGAGAATGATATCGAAAGGAGGGTGACTGCAGGAAATAAAGTGAACGGCGCTTTGAATGGAATTATATCTAACGGGAATTTGTCAACCGAGGCAAGACTAGCAGTGCACAATGTAATCCTGGTACCGACACTGATGTAAGGAAGTGATGCCTGGAGCTGGCAAAAAAGGAACGAAAATAGACTGAATGCAGTGGAAATGAGATCACTTAGGCGTATATGTGGCAAATCTATTTATGACAGAGTAAAGAATGAAAAAATAAGGAAATAATGTAAAGCTGATGTTAGTATAGAAAGTAAGATTAAGAAAGGATCACTTTTGGTTTGGTTTGGTCACAGGTTTGGTCATATGGAACGGATGAATGAGGAGAGAATAGTAAGAAAGATATATGACGCAAGTGTTGATGGCACCAGAAATAGAGGACGTCCGCGGAAGACTCGGCACGACCAGGTAAACTAGATAATGGTTCTGTTAGAAGCCTCAACAATCGGCGAGCTTGTATGAGAAGATGTATTAATGTGGATGAGGCGAAAATTGTGTGTCAGGACAGAAGAGTGTGGCGCTCTATCCTCTCTACCTACCCCCGCGGGGAAACGGCGTGATGGTAAGTAAGTAAGTAAGTAAGTAAGAGAATAACAAATGAGGAGATTCTTGGTAGAGTGCAAGAAAAAAGGTGCATGACACGGAGTCCAGGATAGTTCTACAATATGAAAGAAGTTAAATCTCGAATAAATTTTCTCATGGATACGGATATTGATGTATTGTATAAAAATATTAATTATCTCGTAGAGGAGACTCTGTTTAATAATTATGACGCGACATTAGTCACTATTGAGCCGCTACGACGAAAAAGATAAGATGCAAAAATACAAACAATTTTCTCACCTTCCTCAGTCCGTAGCGCGCTCCTGAACTGTCGGGAGTCCTGATAACCTTCTTCGTTCGCATCATATCTACCATAAGTACGTACACATTCTCATACGACAAGTGGCGCGATCACGTTACCGCAGTGACAAATGGCACAGTAGAAATACGATCAAATCATTAAGGTCATTTAGACGTCTAGAATTCCAGAATTCATCTCCGGCGGCTGGGGCCAATTAGCCGAGCATTGTGCTCTGGCAACTGGAGGCGCTAATTACTGCCACGCAGTCCCAGTCCAGTCTAGTCGATGGCTACCCACTCGTACTCCCAATTATACACTCGATTCATCATCACTATCGACTATTCCATCAAGTGTCCTCAAGTGTCCTCAAGTGTCCTCAAGTGGCCGAGACGCCCGATTGCTGACTGCCGCAGTACCTGTATCTCCTATCGCATCTTGGGTAGCGTGTTCTCCGAATTGATATTTTGAAGGTTAACTTTGATGCGTTTTTTACTACGCTCGTCGCCCGATCGGAACGCGACAAATATACACAGCGATCGTGAATCAGACGAGTTCAGTTCTGCGTGCTCGAGTGTCGGTTCTAAGACCCCACCGTGTGGAATATTACGGCAGTATAATGACAGCGTCAATTCGCCCAAGTTCTACAGAACAGGCGCAAACGTAAAAAACTATTAAAATATGTTTGGTCGGTTATGTAGATAACCAGGTGGGCCGCGTGACGCAGAAGTACCAGGAGTTGCGGGACGGGTTCAAGGAGAGTGGGGAGAGGGGAGAGGGGAGAGGGGGGTGATAGCGTGTTCCCCCAGTCCCCTAGTTTCAAAGGGGTCAAAAAACTTTAGCGCGAAACCGGCGAACACGTGACAGGTCATGGTACAAATGTACATGCAGATGCTGGAAATATCGATTGATGTAAGATAGAGAAGTCTGTTAACCGCAGGAGGCAAAACACTCAAATGTGTAGGTCTATCAGTCGGTACATAATTTTTGATACATTTTATAGATTACTTGGATGCTTTATGTGCCCTTTGCGCGCTCGGTAAAGGCATTAAATAGTTGAACGATAATACAAAAACAAACTGTAAGGGTGGTGTGCGGCAAGATTAAATTGTAATTGCTCGTAAACCATCAGGGTGAGGTAAGTGGGAGGGGTATTGTTCGACGCGCGTGATTTGCGGATTTGCCAGTCGCAATTAGTCACTATTAATTAGCTATTTCCCGGGTTCAACAACAGAATACAATTTCAGCAAGACGGGGCCACTCCACACACAGCTAGTGTTTCAATGGAGAAACTGAGGGGAATTTTTCCCAATAAATTAATCAGCAAGTACGGAGACATACCCTGGCCACCTCGGTCACCAGACCTTACACCGTGCGACTTTTTTTTGTAGGGATACATTAAGTCGAGAGTTTACAACAACAATCTTCGAACAATTCAGGCCCTACAAGAAAATATCCGCCGTGAAGTTGCTACTTTGCTCTCGCGTGTTCGCAAATTTAAGAGTCCGATTGCAAGAGTGTTTCGAGAGAAATGGACGGTATTTAGACGATATTGTTTATAAAACGTAAAATCCGCATCGTTAAACTCCATTTTGCATAAATAAAATATGGGAATAACATTGTAGTTTTTTTTAAATTTAATAGTAAACTTGAAAATATTCCGCTGGACACACTTTATATTGTCTCGGAATATTTACATAGTATTATATAGCTTTTCTTCAAGCCCTAAATCTTCATCTAAGGCTAATTGAATAAATACGATGTTAAAATCTGTCTGTATACCGCTACTTTAGTGACACCCTGTATATATTCAATAAATGAACGTGGTGGAAATACGATATCTAACTAACTGTATACTCGTGTATCTGTGAAAAATCTTTATAGTGACAGTGTGAAGAATACTGAATATAGATACCGATCCTCACCAGATCATCGGGTCGAACCAGGAGAGTACCGATCGCGAACAATGTGCACGGGCACGGTGAGAGAACGAGAGAGAGAATGTGTTGTGCTAAGAATAATTGACAAAATCGATTAAACCTATTAAACATTTTAAAAAATGATGCGACCCCAGTGACCAGTGACCAGTGACCAGTGACTACCTTAAAATTCAAAGTAAAGGAACATATTCTTGTCAAATTTTTTATTTCATTGTTGTACTATATTACATTCAGGTATCCACCCATAAAATACTGTGAACTATGTCTGTTACACACTGTAAAAATTATTATGTGAATTATATTAAAAAAAAAATTCTAACTAGGTAAAACGCAATCCTTGCCGTAAACCTATCGTGTAGTTTGGCAAAAAATAAAATTATAATGAATATGCATGTAATAAAGTAGAAAAAAAAATGAACACATTAAAAGCGAGTAAATAAATTAGAGTCGTTAGAATTGAGAAAGAGTCGATGAGATGGTTTGGGCAGGTACCGTTTGCACTCGCGCTTCGCACAAGGCAGGCGGATGGAGTCGTGTGGCCTAGTTAATGAATAAAAACACAATCGAAGGGCTAGCGAGTAGGGACAGGGATTCTCCGAAAGAGAATATAATTGCGACTTTATAATCGTTACGTATGTACATATTCCGTACATATTGGTACACAGTATTGGAGAATTTGAATACCACGTTTCATGTCAACTGTTCACCTCACCTCACAATACGGAATCAGAGATTCTGCACTTATATTAGTCAGTGACTTTTCGATACGGACTGTCAACTTAGAAGACATAAAACAAATTGTGTTGTTCGGCGCTCATCGGTAAATGAGTTAGTATTAAGCGCAGCAGTCGGAAAATGACTAAATATGATGCCATAATGAATTTTCTTCGAGAAAAATAATAATTATACAATACAAATTAAACACTTCTATATAAAATTAAAAACTGTTTGAAATTTGAAAATGGCCTTAACCGCCGAAACAGCTGTAACATTTAAATAATGCTTTACGCAAACTGTAATAATAATTTTTGTTGGAATAATTTGATAACATCTTAAAGTAGACAATAATTTAGAATTAGTAATAATTATACGTAACAAGAAAACATCATAAAATATGCATCACTGTGGGTACGGGACGGAAAACGTCGAACCTCCACTGCTAGACAAGAAACCTCTGAAATATTTGTCTTCTAACAACTCCCTCACGAATAAAAATTAACAGTTTCAGAAACGAACTACGAATAAATATTTTTTATAGAACACAAAATCACACTTTTACAGATTGCACTACTCTAATTGTGCACAACCGCAAATGAAGAAACTTTCTTAACCCGCGCCATCGAAACATGATATTTCATATTATTAGGAAATTCTCCACAAAGGTGGGAAGTGGACGCGCTGACGACGCAACTTGAAAAGACGCGCGATCGCCGGGGATGCGGATGTGACGCGAAATATTTATAGTTTAATATTACATTTAAAAAAAACTACAATGTTATTCTTTTATTTTATTTATACAAAATGGAGTTTAACGATGCGGATTTTACGTTTCATAAACAATATCTTCTAAATGCCGTCTATTTCTCTCGAGACAATCTTGCAATCGGACTCTTAAATTTGCGAACACGCGAGAGCAAAGCAGCAACTTCACGGCGGATATTTTCTTGTAGGGCCTGAATTGTTGCTGTAACCTCTAGACTTAAGGTGACCAGGGTATGTTTCCGTACTTGCTGATTAATTTATTGGGAAAAATTCCCCTCAGCTTCTCCATTGAAACTCTAGCTGTGTGTGGAGTGGTACCGTCTTGCTGAAATTGTGTTCTGTTGTTGAACCCGGGAAACAGCTGCAGTTACAGTACCAAAAACTCGTCAATCATTCGGCAATACACGTCAGCAGTGACTGTCTCTCGCTGGATAAAAAAATAAGGGCCAATTATCCCTCGGGCAGAAATTGCACACCACACTGTCGTTTTTACATAATGCAATCTTATGTTCTGTTTATTAAAGTAGCCATCGATATGAAAATGTTCTTCGTCAGTAACCAATATGTTTCCAAGGGTTCTTGCTGTTCCATAACGTTCTAACATCGTTCTCGCTAAGGTTTCACAGGACGAATAGTCATTTTCGTTGAGAAACTGTACAATTTGCAGTTTGTATGGGTGAAACTGTAGTTTCTTTTCAAAATAACGTGCACTGTTGATTTTTTGATTGTTGATTTACGCGGATTGCGCATAATTTCACGTCGAACTTGAGCCACATGTTCTGGCGTCCACCATCGTCCATTCTTGAACTGAAGATAAGTTGCGTGCTCGGCCCATCACTTACTCGTGCGAATATTAAAGTGAGTACAAAAAGCGCGACGCACACGAACCGATGAATAACCGCACTTTAAATATTGCCCAACAGCGAGCGCGCGATGCTCTCCCGACCGGTGACTCATTGTGACTGGCAAATCAGCAAATCACGCGCGTCGAACAATACCCCTCCCCCTACCTCACCCTGATGGTTTACGACCAATTACAATTTAATCTTGATTTTTTTCTGCTGGACACACTACACACTGCTGGACACCTATATAAAATGATGTCTACTTTTTTCAGTTGCATTTGTTCCTTATAATTAGAAATATTGCTATAAAATCTAGATGTCTCGTATTTTCCATTCAAATAAAACAATTAGAATGTATTTACGAAATTGTTCTATAATACCCAAAGATATCCAGATTTGTGCGTAATATTGCAAAAGTCAGGGATGTGAATTTAAATTGTGATTTTCCAATTTCTTCGTTTCTTATTCAGCCCTTTGTTTACCGAAACATACGTCATAATGGTAAGAGAAATGGAGCCAAAGAGCTAGTATTTTATTCCTGAACTCTTTATATGTACGATAAATCACTCGATATGTTATCATCTCAATTGTGTGTTCTATCATATTTCTGATGTAATAAATAAATATTAAATAATGATTAATACGACGTAACCAATATATTATATGTAATAACTTTTAAGGTTTAGCAATAGCGGCCACTGCTACACCCCCGGTACACTAATATCCTATGTACATCTTTCAAAAAGGTGAATCTCGTTTTTGTGTTCAAATTGAGTCACGACTGCGGTCACTTTGCCCGAACACGCCCACAATCCATTCAACAGACATATCTGAATTTTATTCCACTGAACTAAGATTACGTCAAAACATTTTGACGTAACCACCCTTATTTCGTCGTGTCATACTCACAAATAACAGTAATAGGTAATATTTATGGAATAATTACACCTCAAACAGCCTTTAAATAAAAAAATATTCGTAGAAATACGTAAGATTATTTTTTTATCATTTTTCAACAGTGAAATATTCCGCACAATTTGTCAATATATCGTCTGCTGTAAAAGCAACAAAATCGAGATACGGCTCTTTGAAATACGTTACGACGATTTTAACATGCAGCATTTGGAGGTATGGGAACATTTTTAGGATTGTAACTACTTTGAAAATAATTTTTCCCTAATTGTAATATAATTTCCGACACAGTGCGTTAGATTTAAAAGTGAAAGAAAATTCAATGATTACAATATGTGACTGATGAATAATGGAACAGGCAACGTCGCGACCGGCCGCGGCCCGCGTTCGGCCACTTCGGTCGAGCGAGACGACTCGCGCGGCTCGCTTCAGATTGGTACACATTTTCATCTAAATCTAAACTATTCAGTTTTTTATTTAAAAGGGAAAGCATTCATAATGTGTCACTGCTGGCTGACAGTAATAAAAAACAATTAAATCTAGATGACTTAAATATAATATTACAACAATCAATACACTAAAGACAAGCAGATCCTTCGCGCGACAAGAGTGATATCTTGTCGATGTTGCTAAAATGATGATACCATTGACTGCTCATTTATTAAATCATAATTATGCACATTTTTTAATAAGCTCCCGCATCATGACACGTTTAGAAAAAATTAAAAGGTCGCTGTGATTCAAGACCAGACCTTCAAAAGATAGCACCTTGAATTGCACAATCAAACAATGATGTTCGGCTGTCTGCAACGGTGACAGGAAATTAAGTTAAAACGCTCCATTTCCGTGTAAGGATAAGTGACTCGGCGAAAGTTAAATTTCTGTTTTTTTATTTATTTAGAAATATTTTTAGTACCTCGTACAGTTTTTTAGTCAGACCGAGTTGATTGCGGTACATTTTATCCGTTGAAGTTTTCCGTTATCGGTGAAACGTTTGGCCGTTACACGCAGTCACTCGCAAGATTTCGTTTAATTGATGAGTTTTCGATGATTTACTTTATCTGATGCGCCCTAGATCAATAGACTGTGCCATATTCCGTTCACCGCTACGGTACGATACGCATAAAATCGTAATTACAATTGACTAGCAACTGCCTAATACGGAAGATTACGCATTAGAGGTCCAGGTGTGAGGTGTCCCCAGTGGGAAAAGATATAATTGTATTATCAACGAGTGGAATAGGCACACCCACGATTCAACAGTGAGAGTCATCTCTTCTCATTAATTCAGTAAATTGAAAGATGTCTGCTGAGGCGGATCGGCCACCAACCGACCGATGTCCCAGCCAATAGTATTCAGTATTCTACGACAAGTCTAGCGCGGTAGCTCAACGGCCACAGCAGCGAGACCATTTTGTCATAGAATATGAATTAACAGAAATAGCTCTTTAAAAAAATTCATACATTTTTACTGTCATCTTATTCTGTTTATTCTTTTAGTTTGTACCTTTTTTTATCGATTGCGGTACCTCTAGCATGCTAAGAGAGCGGATATTAACTTATCTCAGCTACGCTATCCCGATTGGGTTTGGAGCCAAATTATCGTATAAGAATATAATGGTGATTTTATGAAAATACAACCCTGATGATCACAACTACGAATTGTTAAATTAATGCTGAAAAAATATAATAAAAATGACAGAACGACAGAAAAGCGCACACCGTATAATATGTCGAGTTGGAGAATTGTGACATCTTATACGAAGTTCGTGGAGGATTAAAATAAATAAGAAAATTGTTGCCGATATTTAGTGTCTAGACACCAACGAAGAACAAATATAGGAAAAAGCATATACTATGCAGGGGTGGCATGACACATGTGTCTGATTAATGCGGTTTATCACACGAAATCACAGGAAAACAGAAAAATTAAATTGAAAAGCTTTTTTTTAACAAAATTAAAAAAATAAATGCGATAAAAATCCTCCAGCCAATTTTTTTACATTTAGTAGTGATAGTCCCTTGCTAAAATTTTTCTTCATATTAATGTATTTTTTACTTACAAACATTTTACTTATATAAAAAGGGGAAATTAACAGTCGTATACGCTATTATGAAAGGTTTTACGTATAATATAATCGTGTAGGTAATTTGAATAAAAATTGAAATCTTAATTTTCTTTTTATTATAATTAATTTAAATTAAAGAGTGACATTACATCTACACAAATGTCAGGGTTTTCGTTGCACTGTTGAATAATTTACCCTTTTAGAAGTCTATACAGAAAATCGTCAATTCCACTCCACTCCACATTTATTACAGAGCACATCGGATGAAGGAGACAGTTGAAAGTTCGATCGGGAACCTTATTTAAAAAGTAGGCAAGAACCGCCACTGGAATCCTTTAAAGCGAAGAGTCCACCGCAAACAGAAGCGCATAAGTCAATTGTAATTTTGCGAAATGTAAACGTGCCTTAGTCGACGATCGTTAACGACTCGTTATTGGTGCGTTATAATATTTCCTCATAATATAAGCTCTATGCACGCGTATTTCCAATAAAATAATTCTATAATTGTCTGGCACCTCGCCACGTCTGGACAAATGAGTTTTGCGCATGTAACTTAGGTATCCCGATCTCGGAGGTTTGATTTTAAGCGTCATTACTGATGGGTTTTTATTAAGTTATAATTTGTTAAGCACGGCTAGAATTAAATTAAAAAATACCTCATACACGTAAAGTATCAGTTCAGTTTCTATTGCGATGCGATGAATAGCAAAACACGATAAAATACAAATCTTCCAGGCTAAATACAAGTCATTTTGTAAACATACACCGAGACAAATTAACATAACAATTATAAGAAGAGAACAAAAAAGGACAAAAGATAGGAACGAAGGCTGGGACGACAATATTATCAGTTTATGATTCATCATTCACAGTACAAAATGACAGCATTGTCAAAAGTATACACACAAAGGTTACAACACAACTGTGCATACGAATATATTACGTTTGGTTTAAAAGCATTTTCAAGATTGTGTCAAAATGCAACAATCGCATCCTCAACGTCTTCAAAAAAGAGTTGCAGTACCTTGGTGCGCAGGGCCTTCGATGGCTCAAGTGCTAAACGGTTACTCGCCCTCACAAAACTAATTTTGGTAATAGTCTCGAGCAAATTTTCAAATAAATTGCAAAAATAGATATACCTAATGTTTACTTTAGGTTGACTGAGTTCAATGAAGGTATATATTGTACTTATTTTTTACAAGCCGCGAGATTGGCGTATATTTACCACCCTTATCGGCAGGCAGCTCCGGAGTCAGCGAGATAAGATAATTCAGGAGGAGCAGCGAATAATATCAGCAATAGAGTCTCAACATTATTTTCTGTTTCTGCAGAGTATACAGATGATCTACTTTAAACTTTAATAGTAGTTTTTTTTTAAATATACCTATTATTTTCAAAGTAAGCTGAACGCTTGCGCTGTGAAAATAAAACTAACGTACCGGTCTCCCGGATGAGGCTCGAACCCCGACTACTCGATCACTAGGCGAGAATCGATAGACCGACAAGCACGTCCACGAGTAGAAGTAGCTTTTCGGTTTCATAAAATAGTTTGCAAGCGTCGCCACCAAATAACAATATGCATGCAACAATAATTAATATATACCTACGACAAAATACTTTTGTTATACAAACGAATCGTTAATTTTTGAGCTATATTCCGGCCGGTCTTACTTAGTCTGTAACTTTTGAATTGACGACACCTGACCCACTCTACTGTAAGAGTAAGTGAGTACCTATTGGCTCTCTGCGAAAAATGCCATCGTTATGAAGGAGGAAGGAAATGCGCGCAGATGGCCAGAATAAGGTCTAATTTGCATTTAGGCAGATATTATATATTTGAATATTAATTATTTGGCAATGAACAACTTACTCGTGAAAACAGCTGTCGCCCTCTACACCGCACTCGCCAAGGTTATCGCGAGGTTATCATCACACAAAAGATTTTAATGCTTTTTTAATATTATTCTTACTTTTTTACGTTCTTAATTTGACTTGCTCGTTTGATCTAGCGGCAAGGCGACTTACACGCACTTAACCCGGTGAGGTGGTCGAGGGTTCAATCCACGTTTCGGGAGGTCACCAAATTAATCCAATAATTCAAGCTCACTTACCCTCACGCCGTTTCAAAAAATTGAAATTTGCAGAAGTACATAATATTAACTTGAGTAGAGTATATATGTGAATAAGAACAACAGAAAGACATTAAAAGATAAATTTTTTTAAAGATTTATAAATTGACAAAAATGTATTTTTTTAAATTAAGCAAAAAAAAAAACAAAAATTGAGGTTAAACACAGAATGGCTTAAATACCTTAATCAATTATACATTTATCTCGGTACAGCGTCAAAAACATCACTCTTATATTTGAGCATTGAAAATCGGAATATATCTACAAGACCAAAATCGTTCCCAAGACTGAAGTCTAAATTATAACTTAAACTGACCGAAAATTATTTCATTTACGTCACTGGAGAAAATAGATTATTCGTTATTTAAAGAAATCAATAAATAGCGTAGTTTTCCAGAAACCTAAAATGCACCGATACCGAGTTCGACTGTTATCGACCGCGTATTTCAGTGAATGCATCTCCTAATCTGACTGGTGACTGGTGACTAACGCTACCCGAGCCTTTGACAATGGAAAGCATTATTTTGGATATCAGTTGTGCCGATAAGCTAGGGCTTCCCTAGGGCTAGGACGTTTGACACTATTTTTTCGGATAAAAGATTGTCTTCCCCGGCCAGAGCATCGCGATGCAGCATAATCACGGCCACATCGCACAACTATCCAACAGTTCCAATTCCGGTATTCTATTCAAGTATTGTGGCCTGTTCTGAAATAAAAGTATTGTTAGAATTATTATTACTTATCCAAACACTTTATAAAATATCTATTCGTCAGTTTGATGCTAAAAACAAATCATAACCTTTTCCAACGTCAATATTTTTACTGATATGGCTGCCTATTAAATCCGAGTACGTCATAATTGACAAAACGTTCAATGTTTTCGGTAAAATAGGGATTAAGACATAATTATTAACGTTGTCTGCCCAAGAATATAAACATACACCAAATAAAGTTTCCTAAGCCTGCTATGTACAATATTTACAAATTCTTTTAATTTTATTATTCGGGTTTTTTTGAGAATGCTTTTGGCTTTGGGGCGAATTAGAACTGTTTTGGTCGGTCAATAGCAGGCCGTTCTGCAGTCCGCGCCGGTGGCCAGGAATGAATTCTATTTTGTGATTCGGCCCATAATCTAAAATAATAGTGTGTGTCTGTCAGTACTTATCTAAATATTTATAGAATAGCTTATAACTAAGAAACTAAACATTGATTGAGTAATAAACCTACATACAATTTATGAAACTTATGAATATCAACCGTGGATTATTGCGACAGTAAAGATATGTTTGGATTATTGGTTTATAGAAGAAGTAAATATTTATTTCAGGATTATTAACACACGTAGACATTGTCAGGAGGAAAAGAGGCATATTTATAAATTAGTAATAATTATTACATCTAATCAAATGACATCATTTATATTTGTCCGTTTACATTTATTATAGAAAATATTGTACATATTAGGATCTCAGAAAAACAATAATTTCTAAGCAGAAAATAAGCGAGTTTATTATATATAATATGATAATATTTACAGAAAGGAACAGTCGCATTACACAACTAGGTCTCAGTTCGTGGATCAAACGACACGTTACTCCTTCCTTAGCTTGCGATCATTATTTGTATAAGGTGCCCTGGAGTTTGAGTTCGGTCATACCGCAGCGACACAGGAGAGATGGCGAAGGTAAAATGGATGAAATATTAGAACAGCGAAAATGATACCATCGGACCAAGTGAAATAATTTGAAGCAATTTGCCTCGAAGCGACGCTAGAAGGGATACAAATGAGTACACAGCGCAATATGATCTACGATCCGTCCTTTGCAGAAACAGAATCAAATGTAGAAAGACTGTTGGCAGCGCCATCCACTAGTTGCTCTGCTCTACTCACTAGGACTAGGTGTCACCAGAAGATTTCCCTTTAACAACATTCCCGCAATATTAGAACACAAAACATATAGGTAAGGGTTTAAAACCCTTTTTTATGAAGTGTTCGAAAACGTATTTCTATGCAGTCCACGATCTATTTTCCCAAATATGTGTTGTATATAATTATAATGCTAATAATTATAGTACTAATGTACACAAGAGTAAAAGTAAATAGCTAGGCAAGTGATTCCTAAAACTACCTTATTTACAAAAAAAGGCCTTACTAATTATTATGCGGGTGCAAAACCTAGCGCAAATGATAGTTTATTATTACTAACTACTTCGCTATATCAAAATAGATATTTAAGAGTTTATTCCAAAATTTTTAGAAAATTTTAATATTCAACACTCAACGCTGCCGAAATAATATTATTACTAAGGCCCTTTTTTTTCATTGAGGTATACAGAATACATGTCATATTCTTACTATTTTAACTAGACCAAACGCTTGTGCTATGTAAAACAAGACTCAGTTCAAACCATCGCCATTTGGCCGCTAGACGAGTAAAAGTATGTAAATATAACAAATCACTTGTATAAAGGATGCACTGACAAGGAGAAATTATGTAATGCATGGAATACATTAAATAATTGTGGTAATTTAATTAACTTTTATTTTAATAAGTTTTTTTATTCCTATTGACTGAGATACGTTTTTTATTAAAAATACATTTTTATGTGCAATGCGTGTGTCGATGTATTTCATAATAAATTGATCATATCAATTCATTTAAGTTCGAAGCGATTGATTAGTAGTCTACGAAGATTGCCATGTAAACCAAAAGACAAACAAAACGCTTCTAGGCGAATTAACATACGTTTTAAATGTTCTAATAAAATTTATTAAGCTTGCAAGTAAAAAAGAAAAGGCAAGTTTGTGACAACGAGAATATCCGCTTTTTTTCCAAAATGCATGCTGTGGAAAAGCGCGGTAAGAATTACGTAGGTAGCGAAAAACAGACGCCATCACGAATTTGATTCATCCACAGCGAAAAAATAAAGAACATCATGACTCACCGTGTTAAACAAACTGTCTCAAACACAATCACAGTAAAAACAGTGGATTACGCGACTTGAAATTCACATTTGTTTTAAGCAATAACAAACAACTGTCAAAATGAAGGATTTCAGAGGCGCAGAAAACGAAAACACACGACCACTCGACGCGGCGCCACCAGCGGTACTGTTGCTTGGCAACGGGCTGAGCAATAGCGTCTGATTGCTACCCCTTTGTAGCGAGCGTCGAACACAAACATCTATCGAGAGTTCTTTATAGTTCCTTCCAAACATATTTATTTGCATGTATTAGCATTTATATCAACAGCTTTCCTTCAGATCTGAAGATTGTTTGGAAACTCGTGGCCCTAATGCAGTGATAGAGGATAGAGAACCTGTAGCATGCACGCGGATGGGTCGAGTATTTTACTTACCGTCCTAAATTTTTAGGCGAGTTTTGTGCGTCAGCTATTATTGTTGGGTATAACGATTTCATATTTTTTTATTAAACTAAGTAATTTTTCTAAATATTACAAATTTTAAAGGAGTATCTCAAACAAAACTTTTTACAGATACAGAGTGTAACACACCTTGTCCACAATACTTTATGGGTGGACACCTGACTAAATTATGAGTCGAAAATGTTCAAGGAGTATGTACAAATTTTGCACCGTTACGAAAAATATTACTGTATGAGATTTTTACAAAATAATGTTAGGTCTACGTACTTCGAAATAAATATTTGCGAAATTGACTCATTATTTTACATTACTATGTTTAATGACCTTAATTTTTTGTATTCAATTTATAATTTAGAATCAATAAAATAATCGCATAACTACGACTTTAAAAAAAATGCTTTTATGACTGCTTAATATTAGACGCGAGCAGCCCTAGGTGCGTTATACCAAGATAACTCTAATTTGATGTATTTGTCTAAATTGTCAGAATAAATAGTTGTAGGTATTTTTATGGATTTAGGCTTTACACGCAGTCTCGTTAAGAAATCAAATGTCAAGATTTGACTTGAGTTTTTGTCTCTTTTTACCAATATCGATCTGATCTGAGTTAATCTACCGTTAAAATTTTTATTACATATATAATTTATCTCGACTAAATCTCATAGATATATTTCATCGTGTTTCATTCCGTGGACACGGGCCATCAGGTACTGGTATTTAGTTGTAATATATATTTAAGGATTCCTTCCTGAGGGACATATACGCTACATAGGTAAGTTACAGGTAGAGTTGGTTAGAAGGTTGGACGATTTTATAATTGGATCGAATTAAAATATTTTTATATGGAATGAATTTCTGTATTAAATAAGCTCCAAATAAGAAGTATTCTCTTATTGGTGTTATTATAGGTGATAATAATTGTAAGAGTCGTCGACCTCTTTAAAACAGAATAAATATGTCACTTTGCTCGGCTCCCAGCTCCCAGCACAAAATCGTGGTTTAGAGCTTGAAAAAATGATCGGAAATCTTTAAATTATATTGGTAACATATATCTAAGGAAATAGATAAGGTAGAATATAAATATTTAGAGCAATCAAATCGTACACAATGCACTTTTATGCCACTCCGAGCATTATGAACACCAATATGACATGAATTTATAAAAATTATCAAACGTAATATTTAAAATGATAATAGATACACGCGTATTATTACATTTTCAATTATTATACCGAGTATGTAAATGCACCCTCTAACTAAATATGTGAGTCGTTGCATCGTTACATTCATGTGATAATAAACTAAAAATTGTGATAATTATGTGTAAATAATTAGTGTTATAAATGTTTTAGCGTGTATGGTACACTTTTGCCGTGATATTTAATCATGCCACAGATTGTCAAAGTTATGTAAATATCCAATATTTTTAGTCATCTGCGTACCGTGATTCGGAGCGTGACGCGCTTTTTGCTTCGATGTGGGGGTATGACTAATAGATTTTATAAGAATAAGATATTATTAAAACGTCAAACATTATAAGTTAATTTACATATTAACTTATTAAGGGTACTCAAAGTCGTAAATATATTTTTTTTAGCCCTGCTCTCGACAATTGGCAAGGAAATTCTTAGAATCTTGTGGCGTCATACAATTGGGTGCGACAGCGTTTGATCCGAATATCATCACAAATTAAATCCATATTCTTGGCTACGCTTTCAACTTCGCGAAGAAGAATTTTATCAGTCGAGGTTAGGTGCTAATACACGAAGATCCTGCGCGATTCCTCAGGTAACTCAAAATGTTTTCTTTGTTTTACCAACCCCTGAAAAGATATTGATCTCTAAATGTCTTCTGAATAGTTTCAAAACAATCGCTTTAAAACTTCCCTTTCCTGTAATATGCAGTACGACCCGCGTAGAATACAAAATGTATTTTGTTTTCTTTAAAAATGTTATGAATACTATCTGTCAGTGGGTGTTGAGTGCGCGTATGTTGTAATCTCACGGTGACGTTGAGAGATAACTTTTGAATTTCACCCTGTAAGAATATATTTTACTATGCGTGTCTTCAAATTCTGTGATAAAAAAACATTAAGGATTTTAAATGTGAAAATTCGTCGCAAAGTTCACTTCCCTTTCTATGTTACTGAATTGTTTGTTTTCTTCCTATTGAATGGTTTGAATTTATATGGATCTCATATAAATGAGATGATATGGTCGACGTTTCACACGATATCTGTTGCGGTTACGGGGGGCGGCGGGGGCGCGGGTGGTGGCGAATATTCAGTGATACATGTCTACACAAACGAGGAATTCTCCCTGACAGTTGAACAATATGTTTTGATTTTGTCGTTGAGTAAAGTGTATTTAGTGATTTGTCTGTGGACTTTGTCACTCGTTCCTTGGGATTTGGGAAGCAATTTAAAGGATTTTAATGGGTATTGTGTAGGTGATTTGTATTTTTAACCTCGCAATATTGCACAGTTAATTAATTATTTATTAATTAGTTGTTTATTTGAAATTATGACTCGAAATTAGCCATTCGCAGAATGTACTGTATAATGCGCATACTTTGAACTTTGAATTAATTATAATCACCTCTGGTTCAGAACTCCTCGAGAATATGGATCTCTGAGCTGCTTGAGAATGCTCCGAGAATGTATGTCCTACCGCCTCATTTTGGGATTATTCATGGCCATCGAAGCCTCCCTAATTTTATGACTTTCGACTCGTACAGGTAAAGTTCCCGATTACAACTACGCCACATTTAATTTTTTTTCACAAATTATTAAAAAATATATTTATAGGCTGTATTTAAAACGCTCGTCCAAAAAAAGATCTTCCACCTTATATTGTATTTGCAAAAGTAGACGTAGAATGTCACCTTTCTATATATTCGATTTTGTTTGTATTATTTAGGTATCATTATACTTACTAATTTGGTTTGATTGAAAAACATTATTTCAAATACACTAATACATTTTTTTAAATAACTAAATTGAATAGTTTAGCATAATCAAGATAAATAATAAGAAGTGATCATCTGGAAACGTTATCCGCTATCGTTTGTTATCAGCTCGGTTCATCCTGAAGACGTTAAGGAATGCGGGGCAGGATGGATAGTGGACACTCCCTGCAGACGCCGTCCCGCATCATACTTTTAGTATAATACAACGAACAATCCGAACCAAATGGATACATTTTGCTGACTCGTCACTTATTCAACAGACATTCATAACAAAAGTTAAAGGTGCACACGATATTGCGTTTGAAATACTTTTTGTCGCAATCCACGGTAGTAAAAGTTGTTATTTTGTAAAGAAAATGATATATTTAAAAAAGTTTTATAAGTCTATTTTCTAAGGCAATATCGCGGATCTGTACAAGGACAGCACGAGTCAGGCGGTCATTGAAGAAGTGTGGCACTACACAGCTAGCTACATGTTATATTTGACCCATTGAATAAAATAAATCGTGGTTCATCGGAAATTGGTACAAGTTAGCTTTCTTCTTCGTCCAGTGTGAACCGCGTCGGGAAACTTCCGAGTATAGATTGTTATATAATAATATTTGTTTATAGTAGAACACTTTGACAGACTTCAGGTTATTACTTCTCAGTCCAATATTCACAAGAAATCGATAAGATTACGCCGCACAGGTCCACTGTCCGCACGTGTAACACGGAGTCAGCTGTGCGAGGGTGCAAGGTGCAAGAGCCCGATGGTGTAGGAATAAAACTTTTCAAGAAATGTGAGATTATTAAGTGACTTTAAAATGTATCTGGAACCATTTGGTGTCTCAAAGTGAAATCAACTGACTGACAATAATAATATTAATGAAATGCTAGTCTGATTACATTAGGTATTACATATTACATGTATTAATTGCACTGATTGTATTTTGCTTCTTTCACTTATCAAGTTGAAAGAGCATAGAGCTAGAGCAATACATTTTATACTAATATTATATAATATAATTATTTTAGTTATTTCTGCAACGTGTATACATAAATAATCCTTTTATTACTCTTACTTTAGTGAGGATTTAAAAAAATGTTAATATTTTATATTCTTAAAATTTACCTATTAAATTAATAAATCACATTTAAACTTCCTCAGTAAATGTAGATTGCGATATTTTTTGGATTTTCTCCTCACAAAAATTGAGTTGAGTTTTCTTATATATTTTATTTTTATTTATTTGAATATTAGAAGACATAATACATTTTTAAAATAATTAATAGGATATATATATATTTCTTTTAACATTTATTTCTTCTCTACGAGAATAAGACTCGTGTATGGAGGAGTATATACGAGAGTGTATAATTTATGTTTCAAGTAGATACTCAGTCGTACTCAGCGATCAAATTGATAAAATATAACATTTATTTTAGAACCTGGACTGAAAATTAAATATGTTGTATAATTTAAAATAAAACCCTCTCCGCCCGTAGGCGGATACCCTGGTCACGTCCAAGGACAAGCTGGAACTTTTTTTATCATTTTCCTTTACTATAGGATTTATCATTTAATGAAAAAACCCAAACTCATTTCACGGTGTTTATTGCAAAAAGTTTACCAAAAAATATCGTCATTTTAATTCAAAATACGTTTTCAGTCAAGTCATCGAAAAGTCACGAGTAAATACCAGGCATTTTTATCTTCCGAAAATACATGAAATTAATTATCTAGCTCCACTAGTCTGCTAATTGAAGCAAGTTACCATTAGACATATTGCACCACGCGAGGAACCTGTCCTGTCAGGACGGTGGTATGTCAGCGCTGATCGAATGCGAGTTGAAAAATTAATAATAAAAATATGTAGCGCCGTTCGATGAATTGTAACCCTACTCCACGGTGTATGGTACACGCGGTATATAATTTTTTAAACAAAGTTTCCTAACAAAATATTTTAATACAATTGTATTAAAAAGATTACTTTATTTATCTACCGTTGGACTATATTGTTTTTAGCGTCTAATTGTGGAGTATAAACCAGATATTTTAAAGTGTTTTGGTTTGGGAGATAAACTCACAGATCAGATTGAGATTGGTAGAAAAGGACAAAAACTTAATTCCACGTACACAACGTTCGATTCAACAGTGAAAGTCGACAAGTGCGCGCAGACGTCATCTAGAACCCATAAACACCCACAACTGTTTATTTTGAAACTTAGACAAACAAACAATTACAAATATTTACAGATGTTTTAACGCGATTCGAATTCACCTAACTGACGAACGGAACATCAATGGTTAATGGACTGACATTTGACATATAGAATGCCGAGAGTTGTCTCCGACGAGTCTTATGGGAGTATAATCCCCGTTTCAGAGATTGTCTCGAGTAAAAAAATCTCTTTAAAATCTCATCTGTAGACACGGGGCATTAACTACACTACTTTATCATTGTTTTATAAAACTGAACTTCCGCCACTCCCTTAATATGATTACTTGTAGGGGGGGTTGGGGGGTTGGGGGGGGGGTCCACGGTCGCTAAACTGTTTGACATATTTGCTCATTGATGCGTGATGAATGATTTTAGTACACATTTGCAAAAAGTCTCCATGTTTATTATTTATGGCAAGTTATTTACTCTATTATAATATTTTATTACACGATGTTGTAAAATTGTTGCCAAAAAAAGTCAATATTTGTGAATAAATAAACAGGAATAATTTGTCATATTTAATACTTTTATTTTTCAATTACAAAATCAGTCTCATGAAAATCATAATACAACACTCATATCTGCAAAGATAAAACATTTTTAAATATGATGTGTTTGTTTGGTTCAGTGGTCGAGTGGTCGAGTGGTCGAGTGGTCGCAGGAGACCACCTGTTTTAGCGTAAGCGTTTAGATTAGTTTGAAAACAATAGCAGCTCTATTTTTAAAAAGAAAAGAGAATTCTGACCAATGGGAAGGTTGGCCTAAAGTGGACATCGTCACTTTGATCTAGGAAACTCATTATTATTATATTTAACATAAAAAAACGCCTTTAGAAAATGATCATTTATATGAATTTAAAGTTTGTATTATATTATTTAAATTCACATTTAAAAAGTCACCATCGCACAGTACTCGCGGTGACGCAGTGGTCTCCTGCGTCTCCGTGTCTTCTTCGTTCCACGGTATCCACATCCTAACATGTTCTCGTGGCTTTCGAGCCTCATTTAGATTGATTAACATAATTGGTGCTGCATAAAGGTTGTTTTCTATTAGTCTAGACGCTATAAATGTGTGGTTTATAGAAATGTATGAAGAACGGGTGGTGGACCATCAACAGCAGCACAGCATCATGTACTCATAGTCGTGACACAGGCCGGCTCCGTTGAGCGGGCAATCCAGACCCTTCGGACACAGCACGGGCAATTTATCTGCAATATATAAATTCATGAATTGTAATATATTTTCTTATCTGCTATCTTTCAAAACATCGACACTCGGATAACCTACTCTGAGCTATTAACTCGAGGAACCTAAAAAGGATGTAAGGTCAATACACGTAAGATTTGGACTACCCTACGGCCGTATGCAGCATATTAGCAGGCTTACTTTAATTGGAACATTAAGCTTAACCGACATCGGTTAGCGCTCTCGGTCTTGTCTCGTCAACGCTGCGCATTACAACATAGTATAACATACCTACTTCACAATATTATAGTGAATACCTGACTAAATTACAAGTCGAAAATATTCAAGAAGTATGTACAAATTCTTTATCATTACGTAAGATATTATTGTATGAGATTTTTACAAAATTTTTCTTAAGCTTTAAGTCTACGTACTTCGAAATATTTTGTTGTGTCATCGCTTCCTGCCCTAAATCGTTCGAAGTTCGATGACCTTTAATTTTATAAATTTAATATATAATTTGGAATCAATAAATTATTTCAATTAAGCGAAATAAAACTCATATGTACGACTTTTTAAAAATGCTTATATCTTTGACAGCATAGATGAGGCACATGCGGCTTGAACATTTTCGACTCATATTTTTAATATGGTGTATCTACCCCTAAAACACAGTGAAATAGGTTAATTGTTGTTACACTCAGTATGTAGTAGTAGTTACAATATTTATTATAGTAGAATATATGTAATTATAAAATTATTTTTTATTACATACAGGGTGTAACAGACCTAGTCCACAATATTTTATGGGTGGATACCTGACTAAATTACAAGTCGAAAATATTTGTTTCGATTTATTAAAATAT
The DNA here is from genome assembly GCA_031772225.1 of Eubasilissa splendida. Lineage (NCBI taxonomy): Eukaryota > Metazoa > Arthropoda > Insecta > Trichoptera > Phryganeidae > Eubasilissa > Eubasilissa splendida. Next base: position 29,400,919 of record CM062861.1, on the reverse strand, counting down.
CGTATTGATTTCAAATTATATATCGAATACAAAAAATACAGGTTATCCAATTTGGAACACAATAATATATTTTTTAAATGATTTAGGGCTTGAAGATATAGATAGTGGATAAATATCGCAATGATATAATTCGAAGTACGTAGATTTAAAGCTTAACATGATTTTGTAAAAATTAAAAAAAATAATATCTTCCATAACGGTACAGAATTAGCACATATTTCTTGAACATTTTTGACTCGTAATTTAGTCAGGTATCTCTACCCATAAAATATCGTGGATTAGGTCTGTTACACCTGTATAATATATTCCTCTACCTGATCGTGAATCTCAGCTTTAAAACTATTATATCATATTTGGCAACCGTTGGTTCGTGTAAGTAAAAAACCTTATTGAAATTGACAACATTTTTCTAATTTTGCTTTCCCAGTCTGCATTCATAAATTAAAATTTAATATGTATTTGTATCAATCACCCACAGCTATTTAAAAAGAATATAGGAGGGGTTTTGTTCCCACTGTTGTCAAGAAAAGGACTACGAGATCAGACAGATTCAGGACGTGTGACGTGGCGGGTATGGGTACACGGTACACGGTACACGGTACACGGTACACGGTACACGGTACACGGTGTGCCGGATGGTGCCATTACCAAAGTAGCGAGCGCAGCCGCAGCAATATCCATACACGATGGCGGGGTCGTCTTCGCACGAGCGGGGCGGACAGCCGTTGCACTTGGGACCGACTCCGAAGAATGGAAGGTGGACTGCAAGAAATATTATAAATATAGGTAGGTACTCGAAATCATCACAAAATTCTTCATATCACATATCACATATTTACTTAGTTTAATTTTGAATGTAATTTCTCCTTCTTTTTTATATCATCTGGCATTTCATTGACAATCTTCATTGCACTGTACATCATTTATATTTGAGATCTCTTTATATTCGTTTGGTGAGGTTTTAAAAATAAACGCTATAATATTAAAATATATTTTCTATTTAAAATTCATCATATTGAGACATTGTGCACCAATCCGAATATATCCATTTTTTCTCAATATTATTCTCAAAGCTGTATTTTGCGGTACCGATAATTGTTGCATTTCTTCTTAACTAACTAACTTAGCATCACGCCGTTTCCCCGCGGGGGTAGGAAAAGAGAATAGAGCTCATTCATATTCATACATCTCATACAAGGTGGTTTTTTCTTAGCCAAAAATAAATGCTACTGGATACTGGTACTTTTATTTGAGGAATAATAATAGACTTGTATAATATTTTACAAGACTCGGTACTGACGGATCTTCTAATCCTTTTGGAAAGGATTAGAACATATTTTTAGCAATCTTTTCAGTCACATGTCTCGTATTTTGCGAAAAATTCAACATAGAATCTATTACACTTTCAGTCACACCATCTACGATATCGGTTATATGCGGTTAATGCGGGCTCGAATAATCGAGGGTCTACCGTGTTAGACCTACTACACTACAGGATCTACTACACTAAAGGATGTATCTATAAGTGTGGTTATTATCAGTCCACGGACCCGAAGGATTCCATTACGTCTACATCCATTCGTCATTCACGACCGAGTATAAAACGTGAAAAGTTTATGACGTCGTGTCACCCGAGAACAATAGAAAATAAAACACTCCTTTTGCAGAAGCATTTTCCGTTCCGTGGTAATTGCGAGGGTAACTAGTAAACCGTGGACGGACGCTTCGGTCGATCTAGCTGCATCGTATATTATACTCGGCGACGAACTGTTTAGTATTGCTTGTACTTGGGGCGCGAATGGGAGAAATTCTCATTTGATTTAAGAGATTAAAACCAGTGGTAATTTATTTTGTTTAGCTTTAACGGATAACTTTAATTGTGAGTAGGCAAGACACCAGGCCTGTGTGTTGTTACGAACATATTATAGTTCGTAAAATGGCATATTGTGTCGGTTTCATCGCACATTTCGTACATCTCGCCCGGCGGTATATCCATATATAAGCCACTGCCCATCGGGGAGAATGTCAACTATTTCGTGTTTTCCTGTTACGCACGGTTTCCAATCGCAATATTAATTTATTGTCCTTCATCGCAATTTGATTCGTTTTTACATTTTCGTGACTGGAGAATTTTACGCTTGGATAGTTATTAAAAATGTGAGCACCGAGTCCGACGTGATTTAACATTAATAATAAAAAAGGATTATATCTTAGACAATGCCCGCGCAACTACGTCGATCCAGTCATGCGGTCCATTGGAGCCCACATGCATACGGGGCAGGGCCCCCGAGGTCTGCGCCCTACAAAACTTTTGGTAACGATGTTTTTGCGACTACCTTTACTATACTTTTTCCAGAGTTCTGCCACAACGGAAATAGCCATTAAATCCGCTGAATATTACAATTATTGAGATAATTAGTCAATAAATAACGTACTACTGGCATTTTTAAACCGCGGAGCAAAGAGTGTCCGGATACGTTTTAATAATGTGTCGCGGGAATAAAAGGCGGCTCGCTCGCGGGTAAACCTCGTCTAGGAGACGCGCGCGCATGCACAATCATTGTAAGGTTTCACCCTTTCAAATGCCAATCATCGTCACAATCCCAACAGTAACGTCTCTTTCGGTTGGTTTTCTTTATTTTATTATTTATTAATAGTATTTATTGTAATACATATATAACCTAACCTAACCATGATTACATAATCTATATAATGTTGATTTTGTTAGAATATGGTAAACCTACATGTGTAAAAATGGTTTGGCTTCTATGATTTTTGCTAAGAGGGTTCTCTGGGAAAAAAATGTACACGAGTAAAAATAGCTCAATATCATCAAATGAAATCTATCATCTATCCAATAATAGAGATAGTTGGAGTAGTGCTCTCGCTCTGAGGCTGAAGTTCTGAACTTGTGACGCAGAAGTCGCAGGTTAATAAATACAACTATCTTGATCAAAAATCCACCTAGCGGCATAATTTATCATTAAAATACTGAGAAATTTACACCGTATCAAGTTATTTGTCATGTTAAAGAGATGGCTCTAAAGAGGGCGAAATTTTAGATTTTAAATCACTCAAAACCCAGCTTAATCAAACTAAATGAGGATATTGTTAGAATTAAGCTTTCCATTTTTTTAAATTAAACATTTAATCACCGGCACTTCCTCCGTTCGGCGTGCTGTGTGTAGTGTGACGGTGGATCGCAAGATGTCATTAAAATAATGTAACAAAAATGAAAGGTGTGACTGAATTGATTTTCCACATCAGTTTACAACAATGTACAAGTACTCTTCTGTACCGTTCGGTGCCAAAATGATATGAATCTGTTATATTATGAAACAATCTTGATATTTCCACTTTCTAAAATTTATACACAGAAGCCAAAAGCAGATGTAGTACCTACCTATCTCCGTTCAAAGAACTTTATTTTCTCATTTAATTGGGGATGAAATTAAGTATCGACGCTCTTCTCTGTACATTGTCTTTTGTACACGTCTCTACTACCTACATATCTACACACACGTTTGCCATATATACCTACCTAATGATAACCAATTCTGTCCAGACGAAGAGAAAAGAAACTCTGAAACTGGTCAGACATGTCAAACAAATGTATTACCTAATAAACCCTAAAGTGATTGTCGATCCGTGAAGTATTTGACTTCTTGGAATCCGCTACAAAGGATACCTATCAGTCTGAAGGCGAACGGGAGGAAAACGGAGATATTGAGGTAAATGAAAAACACACCCAGACTACGAGTATATAACACTTTTAAAGATGGTTACTTTTTGAAATAGTCGAAGATCATCCGAGTGGATGAATTGGAGTATCCAAAAAGGTGTAAATCGGAAATAAAACATGTTTCACCCTTTTACCGATTATAACGACCAGAAGACAGAGAAGCACAGAAAAACGGACATATTCGGTGATCCGTTACGAGGAGTGGGCAATACGGAGAGTGCGGTATGTGGCCGCTAGAGCGCGCGGCGCGCGGCGCGCCAGGGTACCGCGCTTTATATCATATAAATCCTACACTACTTTACTTTAATCTACAAGGTACAAGGAACCCAGACTATCCGCTCACACACATCCACGAATCTCAGGAAAAGAGTGATTGGAAAACCAAGACTCCGCTGGGCAGACAATGTGAACAAGAATGTCAAGGACCTGCTGCTGGTCTTTAGGTAATAGGAAATGGGGATCGATTAAAAATTAAAAAGACCACGGCTTGATTTGGACTGTAACGCCGTGGAAGAAGAAAAGTATTGTTTAAAAAGTTATTTTAGACTAATTTTCTGCGGTTGTTTACACAATGGCTTCCCGTTTTTCAATTTTCCAATTTTCGGCAAAGTCGGTTGTGTTTTGATGGATTTCAAATAATCGTACTCTTGGTTTTTATTCCTCACAGTTGCTAAATGTTATTACAGTGGGCCGGGAAAAGACAGAAAATGACCGAGAAATGTTGGAATGTTTTACTCACGCCGAGGTGCCTTCCTGACCTCCGTGTCGAACACTCCGCCAAAGTGATCAGCCTTCGATGAGCACAGAGACGCCAACATTAACCCGAATACCAATATTAAGGTTGTTCGCCCCATTTCGTCGTAACCGACACCGAGTCTGGTTGGAAATGGTCGACTGTCGAACACTCGGCCAGGTTCGACTTATATCATTTTAGTTCATTTCCCGAGATAAGCTGCGCTATTAGCGTAATCATAATAGCAGTAAACTCGGGAAGAACAACAGACCTATAATTGCTGTCAAATTTTAGGACATTTGTCAAAGGTGTCTCTAACAACATCTTTAATGTTTAATTACCGCAACTTTGATTCACTACCCTTTTACTTTCTTTTATCGGTGTAGATTATTTTCTTTGGATGCAGAGCCGGTGCTAGACTTTGGATACGGAGCGAGCGCACACTGAGGACAAACCAGTTAGTGTATAGTGGCGCACTGCGCTGCCATACATCGCGATAGAACTGTGTGCGCTCGCACTAATAATAATTAGATTCCAATTAGTATTTACTTCTTGCGCGAAATACCCGAGTCGACCTTGAAGTACAGTATACCTAATACTAATCAGATCACACCGCAATATGGAATAATAGGTAATATTGATCAATCCTCATGATATCACGTTAATTACTAACTATGCATCACCTGCTTTTCGTGTGCTTGGAAGTGCTTTATCACGCATTCGTTCGTAGTCACTTAGAATACGCATCTCAAATCTGGAACCCATGGCAGATTACATATATTGCGAGATTAGAACGAATACAAAATAGGTTTATTCCATATCTTAATGTTACATCTAATCTATCATTCAACTTCTATTTAGATGCGGCAATCTTCCACAATATGAAAAGCCTAGAGCATCGAAGAACACGTACTGACCAAATACTTCTTTTCAAACTACTGCAAGGCCATCATTGACTGTACAAGCAAATTAGAATTAATATCTTTCCACGTACCATTTAGATTGACCTGGCAATCCGTACTCTTCCACATTCCCAGAAGTAGAACATCTTACATACGAAATTCATTCATTCACCTGTCATGCAAATACCATAATGAGAAATTTACAGAAATTGACTTCTTCAACATTCGCCTTACTGCGCTCAAACGGTTCTTCTTATGAACCACCACAATCTCAATTTCGGCCAATCATTCTATCTATAAACACATGTTGCTCTCCCTTTACCGCAACAATAGTTGCAACCTCCCCACCTTCCTCCTTCTTTTTTTCTTTTTCTTTATTTTCTGCATCTAAACATACTTATGTATCAAAATATTTTTGTGGATTTTTATTATTAGTATCACATGTTAAATTGTTATTATGTTTATTATAATATGTTTAATAGTTATTATGTTTATTATAATATGTTTACACTGTCAAAATCCCTCAATCAAATAAAAAAGAAATACCTCTTAATAGGTTAAGATTCATATTCGCCAGTAAAATAATTTTTATAGTCTAATGAATTGTTGACGTCAACCTGATGATGTCAATATTCTCTCATTAAGTTTAGTAGGTTGACGTCTGTTCTGTTTAGTTTTGATGTAGAGTTTAAATTAAAAATGTTTGAGGTTAGATTATACAATTATGACACCTTTATTATTATTTATTAACCTATTTCTGGGAAGAATTCAGTAAATGACATCCGTGAAACAGGAATGTTAATGTTTTACATAACTTTCATACCAGGAATAATAATATGTTATGTGTGGACGTACGCGGTAATGCAGTAATGATTTTGGATAGGTTTGAATTGAATAGGAATTTTACACTGACTCATTTTTAAAGGCGTTTGTATTGCAATTGTGGGTTAATTTAAGCGATCCACAGTGGCCCAGTCCTGGCCTGCTGTATTTTGTGCCGCCGAATCTGGAAGTTCTAGAATCCATAATAATAGCAACACTGGTCGATTGTCGTGATTCGAGGAAATATCAATTGCATTACTCTCTAAACACAGTGAGAGGTCGAAAATTAAAAATATATTGAATCTGATATGATATTTAAATCTGATTATTATTGATTACCTTTTGGGGGTGATGATTGGCGCGTTGATGTTTATTGTGACAGTATGATATAACAAGGAAGACATATAGAATGAAACAAATGAAGAGATGCAGAAGATGAAGAATGAAGCGAGTCGGCGGTTTCGCTCGGCTCGCGTAGGCCGGCAAGACTGCCGTTGCGGAGCGATGGAACAGGAGAGAGCTCGACGGTGAAGGAATCGGACCAGACCTGTAGCGGCAGATGGCAGCGATATGTCGCTAGCATCGATGCCGGTAACAATAATAATTGTTTACCACAATGAATGCGTAATGAATACTATATATATATAGTATTCATATAGATACCTACTTTGTTGTACTGCAGTCTGGGTTAGATACTTAAAAAATGTAAAATGATATTGAGAAAGCCATCGGTTCTGCCACTCGTCCACTCGGATGTAGATTTGATGGATTTTAGTTATGCAACTGCATCAGAGCCGTGGCCGTGTCTTGTCTCATTAGGTAACAATCAGCGGCGTAACTGCAACAATTGGGCCCGAATGCAGAACGGAAAAAAGTCCCCCCAAAATAAGTATTACGTGGTTTATCCATTAAATAGTTAAAATTAAATTAGTCTCTTATCTCATAATGTTTATATGCACTTACTATACTAGCGGGACATAGTTCTATAGATGGATAATGTTTTCATGTATTTACGTGCTACACGTGAAAAGCGTTTAGTTTTATAATTCTTGCTGTGGATTACTATTCGTTAGCGTTGCTGCAAAAGGTATTGAAAGGTATTTTTGAGCCCATGCACTGCATAGGCTGCATTGGCATAATTACGCCACTGGTTACAATTGAATAAAAGTATATAATAAAACGAGAGTGCCAATACACAACGTTCTCGACTTATTTTGAAAAAGTCAAGATGGTTCCATGTCTAAGTTTGCAGCGCTTCCAAAAACCTTTTCTACGGCCAATAAATGTGTGCATGTTGCATATATACACTAAATTAATTACTCGGTACGCTCAGGTGCTTGGGGCATTCGGATAATTACGGCGGTAGATAATTAGCTAAATAATAACCGATAATTTGACTGTTTACTCTTTGCCGGTCATAAGTATGACAGTTTGAATAATTAACTGGCAATCTTATGGTGTATTATTAAAGTATCTTGTCCAGTGACGTAATAGCTTTTCACGTGCCATGGTGCAAAGTTTTATTTTTGGGCGCCTTTTTATTTAAAAAAATCTATATAATAGTTAGGAGAACACATTCTTAATGTGAAGTTGTAATTATTCAGAACATACGGTATGTGATATAATAGTTGTTGATGAATAAGTTGCATGAACCCAAGAAATATAAAATTCACGTGTGTTTATAAATTAATGTAATGTCTTATGCCTGTTACACCTGCCGAGTTACGGCACTGCTGATGTAGTCAAAGATGTTTACTTTTCTAATGAGTGTGAAAAAATTTTGATTAGTAGTATAATTCGTGGCAAATGTAGATTCATTTATTCTTGACAGCTGTGTTTGGTGGCGTAGCGGCCACCCTGGCGACGGTGGCTGCCGCCTTACCCAGGGTGAGGGGTGAGGCCGGGTCCGGCAGCGACCCCCTCACTTCTCCGATTCGTATTCAAACAGGTCATTAGTAAAAGGTATTGTAAACCTTAATAAACCATAATAAAGCGAAAGCGTCAGTGATCTTTTGTTTATGGTGTTTTCATAAATAAAATCACATTTTTTAAACTATCGTTTTAACAAATGTATTAATGTAGAAAAAATAAGGGGTATGTCTGTCGCGTATCGCAACCGACTCGCTCGTTTTCCCTACAACTACATATGTATTAAGTCGAGGGGAGATTTAGCAATCTATACACAGTATGTGTAATTCATACAGCGTACATTTGTATACTTTGAAAGTGATGTATTGAATAACATAACTCGCGCCAAGTTCGCGGCAACTTACCCGCCATAACTATTGTTATTCAAAAATTAACATTTTTTGATCCGGTTACGTTTGACGAGCTATTTAAAATGGTGTTTTTTAAAGTTATTCGTTGAAGAACAGAACGAGTCAATTATAAACTGCGCGAGCTGTTCCAGAACGGTCGGACTGGCTCTGCCTTGTTGGTATGTGGTGCGTGCTATTGAATTACCGATTCAAGATGAAAGGATCCAATCATAGGGAATATGTTTTTCTCGAATAAATCAGAAAAAATGTGTTTTTTGTATATTTTTATTTAGTAAATCATGATGAAATTAGTCTTCAGATGCTCTAAAGAGTAAAACTTACATTCATAAGAAAGTGTCCTGCTTGCGGCAGACCTACTCTTGTTAGCTATCACCACGATCCTAGCGGGTTTGTCTGTAGCGAGAAGCGAGAAGCGAGAAGCGAGAACTGATAAGATTGCCCATAGTAATTATACTCGTTAGTCAGATGGAGTCAATGTCCATTTTGCTCGCTCCAAAACATCATTAGGAAAAATCCATTTAGCTAAACACATATCTCCTACTCCACTTCATAGAGGGAGTGAAGCAGACGGCTTTCCTTGTATGATGAAATGTGAAACGAAGATATTGATGTTGCTGGTTCTGTAAATCAGCAAGCTCTGTAAGCCATTAAGTTAAAATTTAAATATTACAAGTTCTCCTGAACTCTGATTCGTTCTCCACAATCTTGGAAAAAGATTGACCCATAAAGCTATCGCTTATATGTTTAGTCGATCTGTGATCACATTCGTGGTGTCGCCGTTCTCCTCGCGACTGTGGAGTATGGAGTGCAGACATGACTTTCTGCCCACGACTATAGTACAGTATTTGTGGTATTCAATTCCGGTGGTTGCCAAGTGCTTAATTTAAAAAAATCGATAAATGGACTTAATGAAATAAAATGTTTCTTTTTGTTATACAAAACGAGTTTGTTAAAAAATCAAAAGGATTTGTTTATTGTATTGTTAATTGTTGTATTTAAAAAATAGCAGAGTTTAATGTTGTATTAGTTGTCTGTCTACAAACGGTGGAGCCTTTCGCTGAAGAATCGTGAGGAATCCGATTATGATGAAGTACATTATTTCAACAATGCTGACCATGGAGAATCCTAGAAATAGACAGCAAATACAGCCAATTCTACCTGAAAAAATAAATTGTCGGGGAAACGAATAATATAACTGTTTATTAATTATTGTAATGAAATAAATTTTAGAATTAAATCGATTTTCCTCAATCGTTTACATATTGGAGCCGTTTATTTTAATTTATAAAAGTATTTGTACCTAGAATACATTTTATTACAGAAATGATGGACTTACTGACGAGTTCGCACCGGGAGTAAAGTACATCCATCCTATACAGTTCCGAGTTAACGTTTCCGAAGAACACGCGAAGGCTACTTACTCGTACATTTGTCGAATTCCAATCAAAACTGAAATAAATATATGTAGATTGAAATAACACAAACATATTCATTAATATAGAAATAACAATAACATATAACATGCGGATATATTGTATATCGTGTATTATATACATTAAAAACGTTAATTTTTCTTTCATTTTCTCCTAAACCTCGCTAAACCACGCGTCAAATATTAACTGGGGTGGGGAATGTATCAGCAAAATTAGAATTCTCATCTCTTGCAGATTATAAACATTATTATGGCTGTGTGGGAACATGTATTTCCTCACCCATATTTAGAAATAAACCCGACAAAAATTGTGCTTACATTGTTTCGGAACTATCATCTAATGGCAGGACCGCGCTGTGGGCGTCGTACTGTGTGCCCTCGCAGTCGGCCACACATTCGGGGCAGTGCAGAGAGTTCCGAGCTTCGTCCTCCGACTCCTCGGAACTTTCTGTCACATCTTCAGATGGATATATAAAACGGAATAGATCTGTGGACAAATATTATTTTTGCAATATTTCTATAGGACATTGAACCTTAAAAAGAGAAATCCATAATAAATAACATTCATATTTAACAGATTTCATTTAAAGAATATTTTTTCTATCAATTAATAAGAATTTAAGTTCCCTCGCTAATATTTAGATTTGTTATCCTCACATCGGTACTTGTGGAGGCAGGGGACATCGAGGAGAGTGCAATGAGGAGCGAGCCCACCTGCCCAGGGCATGAAGTAAGGAACGCACTTGCATACTTGGACTATTTTCTCGATCTTACACAATACGAGACAGTTGCTGTAGCTGTACGAGCTCGTGGACTTATTCCTCGACACCTCGTTCTTAAATCGGCATCCTCTCTGAAAATATGTTTATTACTGCATCTCTATACCATTCTTTTTTATAATTATTGTAAGTAGTTATTTAATTTATCAGCCAATGCGCCTCTTTACGTGAAACTGTTCTCGGCTCGGGCGAAGTTAACGGCTTTTAGGACACAATTATGTTTTATATGAGAAGGCGATAGACAAGCGGGACTTCTTAAATGATGCGCCCGATTTTGTTTAGTTTGAGATTTATCTTATTAATACACGTGCGGGTTACTTACTCGAGAGAAGGAAGCGGAGGAAAGAACCGAGGCGGAGAGTGTAGCTCAGAACAGAGCAGTTGTGAGGCTAGTTGGGTGGGTGGACCATCTCGCATTCTCGACAAATTTAAAAAGTGCCGCTGAGGATGTTTCCACATTCATAATGTACTGCTTAATTATTACTTTTATGACATTTTTTACAAACGAGATTTTTAAAATAATTTTAACTGACCTGAGAAATAGAGAACTTCCTGGCTTCCGGTACACTATAGGTCGTCGCCGCTTCTAGCTCCAGGGTTACCGCCCTTTTGAGTCCGACAAATTTTTGCAGTACCGTACCTGTAGAGTAGTCGGGGTAGTTGTCAGGGGGGAATATTAACACCTGAAACGTCTATCTTGTACATCATTCGGATCAAAAATAGAAATTGAAGTTTTGTTACATCAATTACACAATAATATTCCATCGTTGATTTCCGAGAAATAAAAAAGATACAATTTGAACATCCAAGTAGTCAATAATCATCTTCATCCAGGTCTATAAAGCACACGCCACACAGGGTCACGGTCGCAAGGTCATAATGTTATTTATTTTCGACGGAAATAGTATTTACGCACAACGATGCTGCTATTATTCAATTAAAACCTTTTCAAGCATCACTGGCGCATGTTTAGGCAAAATTACGAATGAATTGCAACCAAATAATGTTTATCGTTTTTGTTTTTTTTATTTTTTTAAATATCCTTTTTATTTTTATTTTTCAATAAAACGTCTCGTTAGGCGTTTGTCTGCAGGTACATTTATATCCATTTTGTTACATTTAATATAATCAAAAACATAACAACTAATCAGTCACAGTATAAACAATTCATTTCATTCTTACAGCTAAGACAGGTTATTTTCGATAAGTCAATTTTGATCATTTCTTCCAAATTGAGAGAAAGTGTACTCTTTTGTAAAAACCCAGGTAGTTTATTTTTTATTGTAGGAACAAAAAATGTCTTTGATATTAGCGTTTTTAATTGTATTATTTTCAGAATTATGAATTATGAATGAAATATGGGAGTAAGTGCGTATGGAAATTTTGAAACATTTTATTCGACAATTTCCCGTCTTCATATTAGGAATGAATGAAACTGTACCGTGAAGCCTTCTGTCAGCCGGGTCGTGTACATATATTCGTCTAAATGCGCAGCCAGCACCACCTCGAGGCCCGCCGCCTCGCCGACCCCGACAGACGATGACGTAGCTAATGATTTTGGCATCTCGGCGGATTTATTTCTGAAAAATATTCTCTATTAGAGGAACATTCGTATAATGTAATACAAATTCCAAATTAGTTATATATTGAACGCTCGGGTGAGGAAAAAAATATAAAGAATGTACATACACATAGATATTAAATGTAAAAACGAAATGCACCGAAAATCATAAGAGCATAAGAGCAGATAATGAATGTACACAGGTCAACGAAAATAAGTGCATTAATTGTATTAATGTAGTTAAAAAACTAAAAATAGGAACAAATCATCCAGCATGGAGCTATGACTGTCCGGTATATAAAAGAAAATTAGAAATAGAGAAATCAAAATTATTATTTTTATTTTTAAAAAGAACGAAATTGACGACATAATCTATTCGAATACAGAATATACAGAGTTTATTAGCCCATAAGGAGGAAATAGATTTTTTTTTGGAAATAAATAGACCTACAATGGTCATGTTCAGTGAAACACATGTAACTGAAGACGTAGAAGATGTGAAATCAGATTTTCTTACATATCTGTAAGATGTGATTCTCATTGTAGGCATACGGGAGGGGTCATTATTTTAATCAAAGAAAATATACAGTTTGATATCATAACTAATGAACAACATGAGAAGATTGTTTGGAACCTGGCAATTAAAATTAAAAAAGGATTTATAAATGGAATATACTCCATTCACCAAATTCAAGTACAAGCAAATTCTAATCGTATTTTGAAAATTGGTGCTCACTAAATATCATAGAGAACGGATCTAATATTATTATAGGAGATTTTAACATAAACATGAAAAACGCAAACGAAATATATACAAAAAGGTTAAAAAAACATTATAAAATTCAACGGGATGAAACAAATGGTTCGAGAATCTACAAGAGTAACTCAAACATCTGGTACATTAATAGATCTCGTGATAACAATATGTTTGAGTTACGTGTTAATCTGCTACATTCCCCTAAAATTACAGATCATACAATAATCCATGTCTTATTGGGAAACAACAAATCTAATCATCCTTTAAAAACAACAAAACATTATAGAAATTATGGAAAGTGTGATGTAGATGAATTCAAAATGCAATTTGAATTACATAATGGACTTAGAATTTAGCTTAAAAGTAGATACTCATAGGTAATATAAAAAGTATAAATAGACGTATAACAATATTTTTTAAAGTATGCAATATCAAAGGGACAGACTGTATAAAATTGCAAAAATTACTAAAAATTCAGAAGATTGGGATAAATATAAAAGTTATAGAAATAAATACTCAAACGAATTGAAAAATAGAAAAAGTATTTATTTTAAAACAAAAATTGAATGAGAGAAGGGAGATCCAAAAAAATGTGGGTTACTATTAAATCTTACAAAATGATACAAGCAAAATGAGTCATGAGGATATACAATTTCCTCCTGGAATAGATATGGCTAATATTGCCGATAAATGTAATACGTATTTTATAAGAAGCGTGGAAGAGATTAATGGAAGTATTCCAACTGTACATTTTAGCATTGATGAAAATATACAAGAGATACACAATGAACTAGTATTCAAACAAGTTACACTAAATCAATTAAAAGCAATACTAACTAAAGTCCCGATGGAATTACAATCAAGTTAATCAAATAATCTTTACCGGTCATTGGAGAATACTTCTTAAACATAATAAATGAATCCACTTCCAATACCAAAAATTAAAAGTACTAATAAATGTGAAGAATTTAGGCCAGTCAATCCATTACCTAAATATGAACAAATTCTTGAATATATCGTAAAAGAACAACTTGTAGCCTTTTTAGAAAAATGGAAAATACTATGTGAAGAACAATGTGGTTTTAGAAATAATCACTCATGTGAAACGGCTCTCAATCTTATACTGGAAGATTGGAAAGACGATTCTGATATATCATTGCAGTTTTCCTGGATTTTAAGAGCTTTTGAAACCATCGACAGAGATATAATAATAAAAATACTTTGGAAACTCGGAATCAGGAGAACACCTTTGAAATGGTTTAAGGAATACCTAAGTAATAGACACCAAACCACTAAAGCAGGTGACTTAATACCTGATACCCTCCTTATATCATTAGGAGTACCACAAGGGTCAGTTCTTGGACCTATCCTTTTTATTATTTATATAAACGACATCGTAAAAATGTTAAAACATTCAAAAATAAGATTATTTGCAGACGATGCACTCATATATATAGCGGGAGACAATTATGCAACTATACAGAAAGAATTAAACAATGACTTAAACAATATATCAATATGACTGAAGAAAAATAAATTAAAACTAAATGTAAACAAAACACAATTCATGAACATTGGAAATAAAAAAATACCAATCACACCAAAAATTATCACAGATGGTGAAAGTCTGAAGGAAGTGACTGTAATAAAATATTTGGGAGTCATAATAGATTCTAAATTGAATTTATCGCAAAATACAAGATACGCGACTAAAAAGATTGCTAAGAAAATGTCACTTCTGGGAAGGATCAGAAGATTTATTAGTTCTGAGTCTTGTCAAATAGTTTACAATTCTGTTCTTATTCCTCGTTTCATTCATTTTTGGTTAACGAAGAAGAAATGCAACAATTGTCAGTGTTGTGTTGTGCAAAATAAGGCGATATACTCGGATCAGTGCAATGCTTAGAGATTTGAATATGATGACCTTTAAGCAGATTTTTTATTTTATTTATTTACAAAATCATCAATAAGAAAATATCAGCGGAATTCACACGAAAAATTGATATAAATCAACATGAGCACGAGCATCGTACAAGGGGAAGGGATAGACTGAGACTGCCATTCAAGAAGAAGGCCAAATCTCAGAAATCGATGATGTATAGTGCGATGAAATTTTTTAATGAAATGCCAGAAAACATAAGAATGGAAGAGAAATAATAAATATATAAAAGGTAAGTTTTAATAAAAGAAAATAGTTTAATCTTGTTTATATTAGAGCATATATAAGGAGTGCTTATGTATGCACTATGTTAAGAATTAAATAAATAAATATAGATCTCTATTTTTTCTTCTATATTCAAACTAAACCGTAGCGTTTATGCTATAGAAAATGATTAATTTGTAGTGGAATTTGATCTCTCGATCTGTATTGTCATAAGCGAGAATTCCAGTGAATATTTACTTCTTTATGAGATGTATGTAGGTACTTACCTACTCGGAATAATCGTTGTAATATCTAAACTGATTTGACCTTTCTGTTTTCTAAATCGTTCAGTGAAACAACTCGAGTTATCACAAAATGAAGTGTCGTTGGCTCGTTGGCTCGTTGGCTCGGTGGCTCGGTGGCTCGGTGGCTCGTTG
The DNA here is from genome assembly GCA_031772225.1 of Eubasilissa splendida. Classification (NCBI taxonomy): domain Eukaryota; kingdom Metazoa; phylum Arthropoda; class Insecta; order Trichoptera; family Phryganeidae; genus Eubasilissa; species Eubasilissa splendida. The sequence continues at coordinate 29,385,332 of CM062861.1, read as the reverse complement.
GCTCGGTGGCTCGGTGGCTCGTCCCTCCCTCCACACACACCCGAGTGACTGCTGCATGCTGTTGAAGCCGATCGATAGTTGGGACAACGCTGTTGGCATAGTTACTTCGGATTTGACTTTATGACGTGCATTAAATATTCACTGTAAATTTACTCCGTTTCAAATACTTGTTTATCGTGCAGATGGCGCCTGTGCAAAACAAGGCCATTCCAGTCATTTATCATTTACAACCATTTTCAAAAATAAGACCATTAAATTTTAATGCGAAGAAGACCTGCGACGACGAATCAGAAAAATCTTAAATCTATCTTTCTTCTCGAATGATACGATGTCAGAATTGAGAAAATGAAAAGGTGTCGTCAGTATCTGGATTTATTGTTCCATGTTCTAATTGCCGTGTTTTTATTACAAATCCCCGAGACACTCGCCTATCTAGATACTCACCTTGAAACATTGTTGAAATCAAATTCCTTGTTATAATAATTGAAGGTGCAGCAATGTCCCTCCGGGGTGACTTTGGTCTGGAACAGGTCTTGACAATTTTCTTCTCTCCCTTGCCATTTGCAACTCACCAATATCTCTTCGCAGGATGGAGACAACTGAAATATAACGTACACGCAGATCCGCAGGATGAACTGTAGACTGCAGGACCGGTAAAAACAAACTTAACTCCGAGAAAAGAGATCAATTTTACATTCGCTTGTCAAAATCGAGCCGTTCAAATGAAAAAGCATGCAAAATAGCATTAAGACTTATTATTACGTTTGTACGCGGATGAGATTTTGAATTCTCGTCTCGGATATTAACGGGAAAGGTCGGTAATTATCAGTTGTTTATTATATTCTGCATACAAAATACAATGGACAACGAATGACAGCTCGCTTCGCGCTAAACTGTAATATCCTTTACGCGACTTTAAAGAAAAAAATCGTGACGAGTCTTATCCGTGTGCATGCATCAATTTATTTAAATATATTTAAGCAGCCTAATTTTCCAAAGCGAAGAAATACCTCAGTGTATTTAACATACTTACAGCTTTATATTAATTTTGATATAATCTTACTTCTTGCATTCGCTTCAGCGTATTATAGGCGCCAGAGTCATCAGCATCAAATAAATACAGTTCCCTCATTAAAGCTGTAAAGTTGGTCTGCTCTTCAATATTCTGGTCAATGTTTCTACCCAGATACTTCAGCTGACGAGGTAAATCTACTGAGGATATATATTTTTTTCTGAAATTAAAATTAAAAACAACAAACAATGAATGAACTAAATAATTACGACACATAATTACAGTAGAATCGATATTACCGCGAAACACCACGGGGCCAGGGTATATTAAATTAATGTTTGACTCGTCAATAAGTTCGACATTGATATTAAAATGTCAGAGTATGTAAGAACTCTGCGCACGGGAGAGATATTTTATTTTATGTGGAAACAGGGTTTTAGAGAACAAAAGAAGCCGCACTTGTAATATTATAAAGCATTTTTCCCGTTCTTGTGTACTATTCGACCCGGTATTTTGCAGGCATGGGAGGCTTCTTCGGTTATTCTCCAACAGATGCTCGATTTTCCTCAGTTTGAGATTTAGTCATTTTTTTAATAATAGTAAGGAAATGAATTAAAACTTGTAATTATGTTTGGTGTTTAGATAATTCGACAGTAGTTTTCTAAAGAAAATCAAAACCATTATTTGTATTAAATTAAAAAGTAGAATCCACGTAATGAGCGATGTAACGTCTCATGCTCACTCAAGGCGGGACGTGCGAGTCAATTTACCGATTGGTTTAACGTTTGAAAAAAAACAATCACATCAAAAACAATTCATTAAGCAATTTTTTGTATATAACAAAACATTTTCATCTTTGTCCTCTCATATCTCAGATATGTATTTAGGTCAAATGTACATTTTTTCTTGACACGCGTGACTTCTCCTACGGACCCCAAAAATATTTTCATTATTTTTGTCTATGAAACTATAAAATTATGCATGCGCGTAAAGTAAGTTTAGTGGTACTCACAGAAAATCCGAGTACTCCATTGCCTTGCTGCGACTTATCTTGTTTGCGTCACAAATGGCTACTCCCGGAAAGGGCACATTCCACACTGGATATTGATCGGACTCAAAAAAAATGACGGTTGGATTTGTGACAAACGCCCGCCAGGCCCGGTGCGCCGAGTACACCATCCCAGTCAGCGATACAGATAAAATAATAATCCAAATAAATCTGTTAAAAACAATTTTAATTAAGCACATCATTCCCAATATGTCTAATGCCACATAGCTAATATATCTACTTATTTGGGTTAGATTGGGTTCATGTTATATTTAGTTAGGTACCATTCTGGATTAAAATGGCAAAGTGGAAGATCCCCCTGTAAACTGAACCGTATATAAGTTGCACTGCTCAGTTTTTTTCTATTAAATAGTGAGAACAAAATTGGTATTTTGTTCCCAATAATATTCACACTTTTTTGAAAAAAACAAAAGTGTGTTTTTAGGCATATTCGTTTTGTGGCGATGATCTGGTCCCCAGACATGGCCAACATATTGGCTCAGTAGGTACTCTATACTCGTACACGTGTACATTATTGATGACTCTTATGTACACGTGTTTTCGTAATATACTCGTACGTAAGAATTGATTTTTTCCAATTATTGCTACGGTGGATTTTAAATATTATTTGTCTAAATGTATTGCAGGCACGAACCTTTGGACCCCTATCTAACGCGGGCTCCAATTCACCGCATTGGACTAACTACACATATTGGGTCCCAATGCAAAATGGAAGGGTCCCCTGTATATGCCATGTATATACGAATAAGAATATTAAGTACTGCGTAGTTTATTAATTAAATAGTAAAATTCATTTCATGTCTCCTATGACATTCACACTTTGGTGAAAAAAATAATTATCGATGGAATTAATTTACACGATGGTCTGCTCCCTAACCCGACGCACTAGCAGAGAACTATTATATCAAAATATACAGTATCTATTTAATTTGTAAATACGAGTATTTCGCAGTGCCTTTATAGTACCTTATAGTGCCATAGTATCACAGTACCTTAGTACTCCTGTCTGTCGTTCGAGAAACAGATCTCTTCCGATCATTTTATTTAATTAATCTCGCACTTAACAAGTCCACATTAATTTCCCCTAACAGAACATAACACATACACCGATGTTACTTATAACGCTCTTTTTTTAATTTCCACAATTTATGTTATGGAACGTTACAAAGATATTATGTGGTGCATGATATTGTAAATATTATATATGAATATAAGCTGAACTCCTTTCTCTCGATTGGGTGACAGCTGCGCTCCGCTGATGCACCGCAGCTACCCAAGAGTCAAACGCACCGATATAATTAATAAACTGTTGAGTGTTGAAAAAAAAATAGTTTTAAAATAACAAGTTGAATAATTTTAAAATAAAGCGATTGTTTCGCAGAAATATGTGATTTTTACACTAAGTCCGATAATTTGGCAAGGGACTGCATGCATATACATTATTGTAACAATATAAAATACATAATTAACATCTTTTGGAATTAAATAGTTAATTTAATTTCATCCAGGATAAATATTTTTTGAATCTGATAGTTTAAAAGTACCTTTCCGCACATCTCCTCGACATCACGAAATTTTTACATCCGGGAATACTAGAATTTATAAAAAATTCTCTCATTAGCGCTCTCAAACAAAGTAGGCTAATTATCCAATTCCCATTCTGTTTTACTTCCCTCTTCATTTTTAAAACCGTTGTATAATACGAGAATAAGACGAAAAGGGAAGAAGTTTTCCAAATTGTCAATAATTTAAAGAGTTGACTCGATGGAATACTGAAAGAAATAAAAAATGTACTTTTTAAATAACAGTTTTAATAATAGATGTCACACTACATCTTTGTAATTAATTGTAGAAAGCGAAAAGCGAGACATAGCACCCAGTTTTAATTAATCTACATAAAATTAATGATTGAATAATTTTGTGAATATTTGTAAAATATGTGTACCTACCTTGAATAACTGTGAATTAAGAACGTAAGTAGACGTAATTTAAAAATTTGTTATTTGATACTGAAAACTATTACACATCATCGTCGATATTGAATAATGTAATCATAACGTGACAACTATCGACAGAAAATATTAATTATTCAGAAAGCTGCATGAAACTATTATCACGCTATACGAATACATAACTATAAAACAAAACATTGCCGCATTTTGAGCGTTATCATATACCTACTATGTGGTATCTAATTAATAAGCAAAGGTGTGCTTCAAGCATTCGATCATTCACTTTTCTGTCCTGTTTGAATTACTATATGCTATTTCAGGATCGGTGATGACGGGCAAAGAAGGCTTCTTCATCCTCCTTTCTGAAAACATTGGTAGAGCAGTTCCGTCGGAGGTCTAATTCCAGAGTCGAGACTTTCGAGATAATGTGTTTGTATGGAAGACCACAGCGGCCAACCTTTTATGATAATGGAGCTGAAGACATGGATTTAGTACATCGATGTATGGAAGGTCAACGTCCATCTTGCCTTGACCATATATGGACAAACATAAAAAACCTGACAGCAATAATTTGGAAAACAAATATAACCGACCACTACATATGTATACTAATACTAATATGTAACATAACCGCAAATAATGTCACAAAAAAATAAACATTAAAACGACATATAATATTATTAACACAGAAAAATTGAAATACAAATTATCCAGAGAAACGTGGAACGAAACGCTTGAAGCAAACGAGGCTGAATTATGTGCAAAAAATTAAATGTGCTAATATCTTTAATAATTTCTTTTCAAATATGGGAAAAAATCTTGTCAAAAATATATCACCAAATGATGATGCCGAAACAATAGCCGCACCACCTAAATGCACCCGTGAATATCTCTCTCAATTCCAAACCATAACTGAAAATGATATTAAAAAAATCATAAATAACTTAAAAAATGATACAATTCCTGGCTACGATCAAATCACAACAAAAATACTTATAGAAAATATATTAACTATTACCAAACCCATAACCCATATTATAAATACTAGCCTTCAAAATGGAGTATTCCCATCGAACTATAAACAAAGTTTTATAACACCAATATTTAAAACAGGAAATAAAAAAGACATCAAAAATTATTGCCCCATATCAATAAACTCCAACATAGCCAAAGTATACGAAAAAATTGTTAAAAAACAGTTCATAGCATACATCCGCAATAATAACATTTGGATTCATGGAAAAAATTAGCACACAAGATGCTATCGCAAAAATAATTTCAATAATTAACAAACACGTAGATGACAGTGACAAATGCATTGGCATATTTATAGACCTTAGGAAAGCCTTTGATAGCATATCACACAAGAAACTACATAATAAATTTAAAAACGTTTTATCATGGCTAATAAGTTATCTAACACACCGAAAACAAAATATAAAAATAAATGGACATAATAGTACACCTGAAAACACTGACTTTGGCATACCACAAGGTACAGTACTTAAAATGGTAAAATAATATCTTATGCAGACGATACAGTACTAATAATGAACGAAAAAACTTGGACTGACGCTAATATATCGGCAAATGAGGATGTTAATACCATAAAAAAGTGGACGGATGATAACTTTATATCAATTAATGCCGATAAAACATACTTTTTACGATTTGCTATTCAACAGAAACAAAATACCAAAATTCACACCAAAGACTGAACTCGAGAAAACTCGTGTGACTAATATTCATCAATTGAAGAAAAAGACTGTATCAAGTACCTTGGAATCATAATAGATAACAATCTCAAATGGAAAGAATATATTACTAATCTCACAAACAAAATAAGGAAAACTGCCTACATATTTTTTAGACTCAGAAACATCTTATCACTTACGTATCTGAAAATAATATACACATTTGCAATACGGTATTATTGGATGGGGAGGTGCATATAAAACTTCAATGTCACAATTAGAAATCACTCAAAAAAGATAATAAAAATTATTCTTAAAAAAAAAGACTATCCAAGTATACTTTTCACAGATTTTAAAGTACCAAAAATAGTAGACATACAAAAAAAATACAATAATTCAAATTTTCAAAATTAAAAATCAATTAAATTTTAGAAGCGAATTCCGATCTACAAGATATAGAGATCAAATTGATATCCCAAAACTAAAATATACCGCAACTCAAAATCAATATATTTATCAAGGCATCAAATTTTTTAACAATCTACTCATCACAATTAGAAAAATTACGGATTATCATAAATTTGTAGTTGAAGTAAAAAAAATATCTACACAGACTAACTGAAACATAAATTAACTCGTATATACTCCTTCTCTATACACGAGTCTTACTCTCATAGAGAAGAAACAAATGTTAAAATATATATATTATTATGTATGTATTATATTTTTAATATTAATAAAAAAAAAAATTAAAAAGTTGTGAAGAGATTTTGCAGTGCACGATACTAATTGTTATTTCTGAAGATCATGCCTGTTCTCAAATATCACTAACCATTTGCAGTTAACGATATTTGAGATCTTAACAAATCACCATTTTAGATTTCTATATGTGATTCTAATAATATGATAGCCCACGGTATGTGCCTTTATGCCTATAACCAGAGGAGGCCTGGTGGGGTCTCGAAGAGCTCTCGCGAGCCCCTTGTTAAATTTGACTTAGGCCGGCGAGCCCATTGTTGGATGAAGAAAAAACAATACTCTCAGATCAAATCAGTACCTAACTGCAATTTCTGTATATGGTTTAAATGTATTATGAAATATTTGACTTTGTTGCCTTTTGAAATTTCTCATAAAATACATTTATTTCGGGTGAATAATAAAAGAGACCTAGCTGTTTTTTTGTCTTTAGTCAATGCTTAAAAACGTCGATGTTTGGTATATATTGCTTCCAGATGTTCTTAATTAATCAACGCGACATTTTTGTGAAAGATGCTTTGAACGATTAACCTTCATACTTCACACGTGCACATTTTTTACGCTTTACCATAATTGTGCACAGTTTTGAGAAGAACAGTTCTTAATTTTTATTACTTTTGTACTTGGTACCTACTTAGGAGAACTTTAATTTTAATCCAGGGTTCTGTTTTGATACATGGAATTGGACCGAAAAAAGTATCTACCTATATCTGCGTTAATTTTAGGACTTCTCTTGCAATCTAAGGTAAGTAAGTACATTTTTCAGCTGTTGATATAAATTATTTTACGGTATATTATGTATCGTTATATGATATAAGTATATTTAGTAACGTTCTATTGCTTTAATAATTATTGCGTATAACTGTATAAGAGTAATAAAAAAATCCGCCTCTTCTCCGGAGCACTTCGAATAACTATGAAATTAAGCGAGCCCCTTGTTAACGTATTGGAAACCCACCGCTGCCTATAATTATTTATTATACAATGACGAACTAGTACCTTGTGTATAAAAATTTGATAAATCGTAGTTACATTAAAAAGAAACGGATATAAATAATTTGCACCCACCTTGACGGCACCCTTGTATCCTCGAAGTATACTAAACAATACACGATCCCAAGTAATGATCAGAGGGCTAGAATATTTCGTTATATGTACTCGTAATCATCCATTTACATGTAAGAAGATTAATTTTATTTTTGCGTGAAACAAAAAGCCCCGTATTCTTAGTATCCGTAGTGCTTGACTCTAAGAATTGGATTTTATCCATATAGTTGACAATGTTACTGGCTGTAAAGAATCAAACAACTAATCTGTAAAAATACTAATATTATAGATATGTAAGAATATTTATTAAAGGGGTATTTTGATTGTACTTAAAATATTAATTACTAAGTACATAACTTATCTTTTTTACTCGGTCTATTCAGTATTTGTGGAAACACTTGTACTGCGCAGATAGACATCCGTGACAGCAACCAAATTGTCTGCCAAGTGGCACTACTGGCTGCTGTTACGTCAATCTTCTTTGAGTGATCGGGAGGCGGCGGCCATATTCTACGTATAATATTAGTTATTCTTGTGGTATTTTTACAAGACAAATCACTCCAACCTACCTCTTTTCAAGTATTGTTTTAAATTTCATCAGTTCATTAGGAAATTGAGAATGAATCCAGAATAGTAAGTTTACATTTCGTTACGTTCTTTCAAACAAAAACAGGCTTGTCTTGTCATTTTTTGTTCTAGTCTAGTCGAATAACATTAGCATTACACATTTTACTGTCATGATTACAAATCTATTCCTAAACAATATTTTTAAAAGTACGTATAGGTTATTCGTTATTACGTTCTGTGGAAATTGCTTTATTACACGTTTTGGTAATCTGCATTCTTTTGTGAGTCACGGCGCCCATTCCACTTTATCAACACTCAACACAAACGTGTCGTATTTTTAAAGGATGCACCACATTCACCTATTTTATACATCGAAAATCTATTTCGTCTTAAAATATTGCTGGGCTATTGTTGTAATACAAGTAACATCTTAAAATTCAATGACATATTATAGTATTACTCATTCTTTGTGTTTAATTGCGTATCTTGTTCTAAAAATATGCAAATTTCTACGATTTTAGGATTACATTTAAAACCGCCCCACTATTCAGATACACAATTTAATTATTTTCAATACTCTTTCTTTATTCACTTGATAACTTTTTTCAAACATTGAATGTTTGCTTTTTTATTATCCTAGTGTTTTCTGAGAAATACATGTTAGTCACAGTGTTTCAAACGTACATTTTTAATAATATCAAAAGTGTAAACCCCTCGATCTTTTAAAATCTTCAAAATGTGATGTGTTTATGAATTTACAAAGTCAGATTTGTGAATTTGGTAGAATTAAATAGTTTTTGTTTACATTGTTTTATCATAAGGCACCTGATGGGTGATATTTTCGTGACAGGAGCGGTACATTTCTATTACTCATAGTACAAATTTTAACAAGAAAACTGATCTTTACATATCTTAATTTCTTTTTACTACTAATTGAACCTTGATACAAAATGGAGGCATGGTTATGGTTTTTCCTCCTTCCTTAAAAAAATCTTTTGTACCATGATAACAATACATACTTCATAATTGTGAAATAAATGTAAATATTATCAGACTTGTTTCATCGCATATATTCCATGATTTTCCAGGCAAATTAAAATTATTTGCACATGTTCAAAATTCAGCTACTCTCATTACACATATTCAGCAATTTCTGTGAATGTCCAAATCAAACATAGTGAATACATTTGTAATTCATGATACCTAAACCCAATCTGAAATGTAAACTTTTCCACTTATTTGATGTTAATGTTTTTAGTTCTAGTTTTTTTCAGCGAATCATTTTGATGCTTATTTTCAACAAAAAATACATGTCTAATAAGTATTTTGTTAATCTAATCTAATGCATGAAATTCACATCCCGAGTACAAATCAAAAGTTAAAAATGACTTAATAGTTTTATAAAACAAAATAGGAATGTATAAACTGTGTTCTTCTTATCGAAACATGTCTTTTTACTTTTGTAAGTATTCCAATTATTTCATTTCTTCGAACTTTTCCAACCAAATAATGTGTCACTGAATTTCAATTCTATCTATCCAGCTATGGTCCTTCCACATATGAAAGTAAATTAAATTTTAATTAATAGTATGTAATACTTGTTGATCTGATTTGACAAAGACTTTCTTTAAATATATTTAAAGCAATAATTTTGTAGTTAGACATTTTTATATTGAACGAATTGTGTTACATTTTAAATTAATGAATAGTTTGACAGATGTAGCTTTAATTGGCATTTCTTCAAGTGGATGTCATTAATAATTTGGAAAGTGAATGTTTATTTTCAACTGTCACTAGACAAAGAAATGTACATCTTTCCTACTGCACTTGTGTATTTATATTTTGTATATGGCACAGGGGCTATGTAGTTTAGAGGTTTTTAATGTTCGGGGCCCAATATTGATAAATTTATGATTATTTCTAATAATGAGTACAGGTACCAGAGAGTAATCAATTACGGACATCACCAGACGACCATTATTTAGTCTGGTTAACAAAGCATATCATCTTGCTGCCCTTTAATATTGTGTGAATATTGATAAAGTAGCCAATCAGACCAGCTTGCTCAGCCTTCCAGAATGTAAACTGTAGGAAGATCAAAATCCCACATCCAAGTTTTGTAACAGTATTGGCGTTTCGATACATCACCATAATTTTGTTCAGTTACGAACTTTCTTCGGTGTAATATTATAGAAACGGCAAGCGATTCCTCTTTGTAAATAATCTATAGGAAAAATTTACCATTGAAATGTGGCAGCCGCCCAAGTGTAGTTTTAGAACAAATATATTTTAGATAGCATTTAAAACTGCAATGACGTTAGTACATTTGAACAAGAATGTGTAATGATGAATTTGAAAACAGTTGACTTATGCCAGAACTTTTGTATATCCGCTAAGATTTGCAATCAACAATATGTTTTGTGCAATCTGTATTTTTTAATCTGTACAGATTATTAAGACAATCTGTACAGATGCCGGGTTTGTGTACTCACCCTTTGTACTTTGTGACAAGAATATGTTTGTGAGATTAAAAAAAGATTGCTTTACAAGTGCAAAAGAAAATAAGAACACGTTTTCTCTTCTGTCATAAGTGAAATATAATGTGAGAAGTGCGAAAGATCAATAGTGATGCAATCGATACGGTAATTAGATTTTTTTTCTATATAATACCTGGTCACTGATGGCAATGTTTCATATGAAAAAATTCAGAATTTTAGTCTTTATTTAGCTTCTAATCACAAAAATCATACTAAATAAAAGATGGTTTGAATTGTATGATTATTTATTATATTATATTTATTACTAGCAGATAAGCAATCGGCTCTGCCATCACCAATTGCTTTCTGCACTGACAGAAAAGCATTCGATGATAGCCGATATTATATAGCATTCTGTATTGGTGTCCCTGGAATTATACAAACTGTGTTTTTACATATTAACATTGAAATATATATATCCACTTAAAAACATTCTTGAAAAATACAAACAAAACATTAATATCGTCATGCGACACGATATGACCATGAGACATAGATGAGATGACAGATGCCCAATATATTTGCCAACCGTAATACTGTTTCGCGGATATATATTTATGTACCGTTATTGAATATATAAAAGAGAAAACATTTAACTTATCTTAACCTTAAAAAACACATTCATTTTTACCCTGCATAGACCTGGCCATTTAATCAAGTATTATATAGCCATAATGACACTACATCCTAGAATTCTAGACGTCCAGAAAGTCATAGAAAATAAACGGGGAGAAGTAATATTATTATGGATTCTTATATTCAATTATATATTTAAAATGGTATATGGATTAGTATTTATTCTAAGATAAGGTCTTCGACTATAAAAAAGTATAATCTAACTAAGTACAAAGTGCAAATAAATGTAAATTTTTAAAGCAATTTTTACTACAAAATAACAAATTCTGGAGGCATTCTATGAAACTATACGTGTCACATGGATGTAATGTGTACTTTTTAATAATATGTATAATGTTTCCTACAATTTCCAAAGTATGTTATATCCAGATTTCAGTGAAATAGTTTTTCCATTTTATACAATTTTTTAGATTATAATTATAAATTTTTTTTCTTCTTTAGCGATTACTTATTCAAATTGCTGCTGATTGGTGACTCTGGTGTCGGAAAATCATGTCTGCTGCTCCGATTCGCGGATGACACCTACACAGAGAGCTATATCAGCACTATCGGTGTCGACTTCAAAATAAGGACAATCGACCTCGACGGTAAAACCATCAAGCTTCAGATCTGGGATACAGCTGGGCAGGAGAGATTTAGGACCATAACTTCCTCCTACTACAGGGGAGCACACGGGATCATTGTCGTATACGACTGCACAGATCAGGTAGGTAGGACAAATAGGGTATCTGTGTGTATATAGTGGGTATTGGTTGTTTAGACTATTGCACTTACTGACTTACATTAAAGCTCTACCGAATAATTAAGGTATTACAATATAGTGAATGGTGCTCTGAGTGCAGTTATCACTAATTGGAATCTGTTATCTGAAACAAGACTAATGGAGTTCTGGCGCTCTATGTGTGGAAGTGAAGCCTGGAATCGGCAGAAATGGAAAAAAAATTAAAATACAATTAATGCGGTGTTTCAGGTGTGTGGAATATATGCACGATAAGTGAACGAATCTAGATCTCTTTGTGTAGCATAGTCAATAGAATTCAGAAAGGGTCACTAAAATAGAAAATATATGGATATTGAAGGATGCCTCTGTTAGAAGATTCGACAATGGACGGTTATGCTTGAGAAGTATGCAAGAGTGATATGTCTCCAACTCGAGCAGTAAGCAGCATGTTTTAATGTTTGAAGCAGAAACCTTGTAGCTACATATTTCAACAATTTACAATAAACTTTGTACTTAACCACTGTTGTTTCATCTTTGAACACTTCCTGGTTTTAGAATGTCAGTTCCATCAGCGAGGCAGTATATAATGTGCATTATAATGGTGTTTGTTTGTTTATAGACATTTGTGATGTACACGCAGTTGGAGGTGTAAAGGGTAGAAATGGAAGTCAGTGAAGACCACTTATAGAAAGCATCCAGTTTCAGTTGTTTGCGAATCTGATGTTGTTTCTTAATGTTAAAATTTGGTCAAGGATCTTTCTTATTTTGTGTACCGCTTATATTCAATAAATTGCCACTAGATTCTAAAGGGTCTAAAGTGATTAATGATTTTAAACCAAAAATAAAGTGGCTGCTTGATGTAGGTAGAATACAAAATGAAACTAATTTGTCATTTGTGCTAACCTAACTATCTACACATTTTTCTTCAACTATATTATAGACAAAAATCTTTTTTATAGCTTTTGATTGTACGTTAACAATATACAACTTATAAAAACTGCACAGTCAAGTAATTACTTTTATTTCAAATGTATTCTTTTATGCTAAAAAAAAATAAAATTATGATCGCCTTGAACTGCAGAAAATGTTTGTAGTAAGGGACAATTTCATAATACATTATATCTGAGTCTGTTAAATCGAAGGTTAATTGTATATTTAACTTTTCATATGAACGCTTTAAGGCCGCGACTTTCAATAATAATTCATATTTTCGTGGGTTTTTATTATTCATTTATATCAGAAGTTGTACACTAGATTTGACTTTTTTAAATTATTACTTAGATTTAAACTCATTTAAAACTAATAAGCTGAATGTTATTTGCCATAATTATAAAAATACAAACATAAGAAAGACCGCTACCATTAGATACATTTTTCACGTATGACAAAATTGTCTTAATATGTAAAATTCTTGCATAAACGAAATGTATTTTCTTATAATCTTGAGCCTTGATTATGGAGACAAATCTTGATTGAGACAAATTAACAAAATGTTAAAAATTAATAGTTATAACCATTCAATTTGCAGGACATATTATCAATTTTTGCCTCTTTTAAAATACTTGGTTTTAGTGAAAACATACATAATTTTATATCAAAAATACAATAATTAGTTTTTAAATAATATTTTTTCAGTCTTATAAAAGACGATAATTTTAATTGTCCATTGATCTTTAATATGCCGGTCTATCCGGCTATGACGGACATCAAATCCAAGCTGTCATTATTTTCGTTAACAAATGCCAAAATTATATGTTTTCACACATATTTCATCCACAATATGAATTAATATTGAATTTATTCACAACATTAGTAGCAAATTTCATAAATTAGATGGGTTTTTTTTTACTGATTTTAGGTATTTTAGGGTAAACATTTTATGTGTTATTTTTATGTAAGTCGCAATTAAATATTTTGTTTATATATAACACTGTTGTCTTTTAAACACTAGCTGTCTGTTTCATAAATAGCATGTACTTATAAAACAGACATATTACCAAAACGACATTGTGGCACTTTAAATCAAATAATAAACAAAATAATAAATTGAAGCTGTCATACAAATTTTAAATTTAGTACATTGATTTAAGCAATCATCTAAATATATGAAATAGGTACTCCAATAAATTATTTAATTTTCGATGGATTAATTCAAATGACAACACACATTTTAATTTCATTCCATATATCAATATAAAATACCGTGGAACCAGATACGAGTTATTTTTGACACTTGTATCAAATGCGAGAAAATCAACAATTTTATTATTGTCTCTTTCTATTCAAACCTTCCTCTCTTACATGATTTATGTAACAAATTACGTCATTAATTTTTTCTCTGATACTTGTAAGAATTTAACTATTAGTCCCATTTTGAAAGCATATGTAATTAGGGTAGAATTACTTGAATTTCAAACTGGAATTAACAGGTGTTGTCCCACAAGTCTGCATAATGTTCTTAAGATATTTAGGATTAGGAAGCTACCGGTGATAAGGATCGAGGGGAAGGGAACATCTTAAAATAGGAACTGGTTGTCAGCTTTAATTGGTTATATTTGGGTACATATAAAATATAATTATAATATTCTATGTAACATATCCCTATATTTCCTAATTGATACATTTCATTGAAGTGTGGATATGTAACCTTCTTGTTTTGAAGATACATTTTTCAAAATACAGTAAAATCTCGCTTATTCGAAGAATGTTTATTTGAAATTTGCCGCAAATTGAAGTTTTGGAGCAGAATGTGGTCCCTCTGGAAAGTTTTCATACTAAATTGTACTTATAAATTGTATATTGTTATTCAAAGCTATTTTTGGAGCCTATCAGCCTATCAGTATCCACCCCTATACCGAATCACGATGCATAAAGTTTATTCGCATTGTTTGTCTTCTCACCAATTTTCAGTATGCTAAAAAAATATGACAAATATGTTTCGTGTGTCTTCGATTTTTAAATCTTTATCTTCCTTACCGCGACGCATTAACTCAGCTCACATGCTTTTTTCTCTCGCTCGTTTTCTTTACATTAGAAAATGATAGCAAATATTATCTTTGCGCCCTTATAGGTACCGTAATTCCCCAGCCGCTGGCTGCGAATGTCAGTGCTTGCCAATCTTCTGTTCCGTAATATTACCATAATTATTTTTATTCACGTAGCGTTTGTATATTTTGTTGTACAAACGCTAGTACGCAGTTGAGTTTCTCAGACTTTGCAATGTTTTATAAATTATTTAATTTGTATTCATTTTAATAGTCATTTCTTTCTATTTAAGTTAAGTGTCAAAGCATTTTGAAACAATTACAAACAAGACAATTATTTATTGTATAATCTCTAATATTTACGTGCTAGACATTTTGATATTCGCGAATGCGTGTTTTGCATTCCTTAGACTTTTCCGTATTTCATTAAATTTAAATTAAAACTTTTTATAATTTTGACTGATAATTTTATGTTCTCAAAAATGGTACCATTGCGAAACTCGTATTGGACGCCAACAGTTGCTAAGAAATCAAATTAATACAAGAGATTGACAAAAAAAATTATCCAAAACAAAATTAACAGAAGAATACGCGGCCCCATTAATGATGTTGTCGACAATATTAAACATGATGACAGATAGAACTTAAGCATTGAAAGGCGAAAAATGTCACAGAAGGAAAAGGAGTACGAAAGCGGAGAGTTAAGATGAAAAAGAACAAGACGTCACAGACGAGTGCGAAATGCCCCCGTGACCACTACAAAACAAAGTTTTAAAAGCACTGGGAATTTTTTTTACTAACTTCAATACAGTGGAGAAATGGCGGTGTTGTCGATTATGTTATTTGTTATTAAAAATGGCGCAAAAAGATAGTCCATTATAATCAGATTTTAAAAAATTATATTGTGATTTGTGTACGCTGTATTTTGGCAATTTGTTTATTTTAAAATGTGTGGATGTAGGTATATATAATTACTTTGAGTTGTAATGAAAAAAGTTATGTAAAAATAAATTGAATTTTTTACTTTCAATATCTTAAATCGTTATTTGAATGTTTTTCTTGATTTTCATTCCCCTCAACTTCGAATAAACATGATTTTACTGTAGTCCATTTATTTATATTGTAAAAATTCTGATACAAATATTGTGTAGATATGTGATTATTATTTAATACTTACGTTAGTTAATATTTATTTTTTTGTAAAAGTCCTGTTCATTTTTCAAAGTTAAAACGTTAAACTATTTTTCCAATGTTTCAAGATGTTGGTTATTAATATCCAGCTCAGAAAAAGTGACACTTATGATGTCCTAGGATGTTGTGGCTTTTAAACATGTTTATATTAGTTTCATTCCTTTTGAGCGATTTGTTGATCGTTTTTAGCTTGTCTAATCTAAACATTTACATGTAAAATGATTTCTCATGTGTTTTTATCAAAATTATTATCTGCATCATGAGGTGTGGGGTGAATTTTCGGAAACCATTGCTACAGTTACAACACTCGTATTACTAGAATTGTCATGAAACTGGTTGTGGGTTTAAAAGATAAAACAAGAGTGGTTACATAAAATTATTCTTGTTAAATGAAAGTCTCCTATTAGCATTGTCATATATTAAATGTAATGAACTGGCTGTTATTTAAGGACTATCAATATTGACCAACTATTTTCTACTCATTATAATGTTGATTAATCTCTCGCCTTATCTAAGTATGCTGTGGCGGAATTGGAGTCAAATTGCACTCATTGCGGTTAATGTTTTTCATTCATTTTATCTATTACCTATATAATTTATTTGTTGATTGTTCTTTTAGCACTAAAAGCTTATTATCTGAAGTCATCTCGCGCATCGGTTGCGACTAGGGCCATGTTATTCATAAACTTACTTATTGCCCTTTAAGTATTAAAATAAACCATTCTGTGTTCCCAATACGGATTTAGATCCTTTCCGATACATACTCAGTTCATCAGGAAGTTTTTATTGTATTTGCAATTATCGGGGGCCAAACTAACGAGACATTAATAATGAAAGAATTATATAAAATAAATTACAAGTGTTATTGTGGGTTTGTAACACAAGGTGGAGTATTCATCTGAGCACCTTCGCAGATAAATCAATCTGTCACCGAAAGTTGGCAGGACACGTGTGGCAGAATAACCCAGAAACTTCGCTTTGTGCATTTGATTGTTGATGGAAAATGAAAAATTTTGTAAGTTGTCTTTTAAAACTTTTTCGTTTTCTTGTATTCTAGGAATCATTTGGAAATGTGAAACAGTGGCTAGAAGAAATCGACCGTTACGCGTGCGACGGAGTCAACAAACTACTTGTAGGAAACAAAAATGATCTCACCACGAGAAAAGTGGTCGACTACACAACAGCAAAGGTATATTATATGATGTGTCGCATTACTCCAGCTTGTGATGGAGGCATGTTTCCTGTGCAAGTCCTGTTATTAACAATCATCTTGCGGATAAATTTCACATTAAACAAATATTATAAGCCCATTAATTAGTACGTACGCACAGTAGAATTCTGAAATTGCTTGTATGCAAATGTCCACTGGTTGCTATTTTTTCATTCCCAATTAATTTTCTAAATTTCATGTCCCTATAAAACATTGCTCTCACGCCTTTTATTCCCACTATTTGTGTTGGTGAATGTTAAAGATGTTGTTATTATTTTGAACCAAATATGTAACCTTGAAATTAGATTCCCGAGAGCATTTATTCTCCTATTCTTGTTTTTAAAAATGTTCTTAGGTTTTCATATCAATTTTCTGGGATTTTTTTGATGATCTATCCCAGATAATCGGAAGTCTATTGTATTATTAGATTCAGAAGATATGGGAAGTAAAATTAATGAAATACCTGAATGATTTATTGAACATTCCAGGAATATGCAGAGCAGCTTGGCATCCCATTCCTGGAGACGTCGGCTAAGAATGCTACCAATGTAGAGCAGGCTTTCATGACCATGGCGGCGGAGATCATGCAGCGTGTGGGGCCCCCGTCCTCGCAGTCCCAAGACCCGCAGGCCCGGGTGAAGATAGACCAGGGCCGGCCCGTGGACACGGGCAGCAAGGGCTGCTGCTGAGCATTGTTTCGGTTGCGTCGACTCTCAAATGTGAGATATTTATTGAGGTTATTGTGTGTGCGGTGCGTGTGTCATATTTTAAAGTGCAACAATTAAAATTTGAAAATCATTTTGCTTTTTTGTCTCGTTTGTGGTTCTACTTTTAATTTTGCTACGTCGGTTTATTTTATTTAGGTAGTTAAATATTTTAAATTAGTGTTCTAAATTTGATTTATTTTTCTTTTAATATTATTTATTTGATACTTTCTAGCATTATTTTTGCAGTTTACATAGGCTATCATCCTCTTTATAGGTAGTAATTTAGTAGTACATAATAATAGCATATATAATTTCATTTAACATTTAAGTTCATAGGTAGTTACATAATTAAATTTTTTATGGTACATATTCCCATAGTTTTCTTTTAATAGTATTTAGGTTGTAAATAAAATATATTTATAACAGAGGCAAAATTTTAATTGAATTGTTTTGGTTGCTCTGTTTGTGTACTTGACAAACAATGAGTAGCTTGTTGGTCTAGTGGTTAAGACGCTGGGCAAGTGATCTAGTGGCCGGAGGTTCGCGCCTCGTTGTAGGAGACCGGCAAATTAGTCTTATCTTCATAGTACAAGCGTTTAGCTTCGTTTGAAAATAGTAAGAATATTGTAAAAAATCATAACAATTTGTGGAGAGCTCTCTAATCTGTTTGTGGCAACTGTAGAATGGAAATTTTGACAACTGTCGGATATTTTAACCTTGCTGATAGTTTCACAAACAAAGTGACTGTTATTCGTGCCTTGACGATCTCAGCTTCGAAACTTGTGATCGAGGCAGGCGCGTGCAATCAGTACCTCGAAATAAGCTGTACATAACTATGTATTTTGAGAAATAAGGTGAAATTAAATAATTATCTGACAGAATATTATAAAATATTAAAATCTAAACAATATGATATTACAATAAATTCTAGATAAGTACAGCCTACCTTAAATACTGACTGCACGCCGCTGGATCGAGGCAGAAACTACATCGTGACTATACAATTTCACTCTTGACGTCGACTGCCAAAATAATGCAAATAATCAAAGGTTTATCTAATAAGCAATGCACGTTAGATCCAATACCAACATGGTTACTTAAGGAGTGTCATTTAGAAATTGTTTAATTTTTGGTAGATTTACTAAACAAATCTTTAGAAACATCAAACTTTATAAAAATGGCCCACGTGGCTCCACTACTGAAAAATGCTACACTAGTCCCTGAAGACCTCATGAATTATCAGCCGGTTTCTAATCTGTCGCTCCTCTCAAAAATAATGAAAAAGGTTGTGTTAATCAAATTTTGCTTGAGAGACTGCAAAAAACCAATGGAGTAGATGGGAGTGGACAGGGATGGTTTAAATCATAATTTTAAAATCAGTTTGATTTTAAAATTCAACCTCCCCTACATCTACTTCTAACATCGGGGTAGTTCAGGGATCAGTTCTCGGACCACTATTGTATATTTTATATACGAAAGATATAGAATATATAATAATATCGTCAGGGTTATGGCCTTACTGTTATGCAGACAATACGCAAATTTATTTTTTCTGTAAGCCAGCTGAGACAGGTATTAAAAGATATGCAAAATGCGTTGAGAAAATAGGCGAGTGGATGGTGCAAAATAGACTTTGAATCCATCCAAAATAGAACTACTATGGACAACAAAACTTAATACAGGAATCAATGTCTGCGAATGCTAAATCTGCAGTTAAGTTGTTGGGCGTGCACATTGATTCAGATCTTTCAATGAATACACAAATCAGCAAAACTGTCAGTGCATGCAGTGCCATCAACTGAGATAGATTAAACATATTTGGAGATATCTTCCTGAATTCATGGGAGGCAGCCCATCTACTTATAAATGCGTTATGCTGGCCTGCTAATGTTTCAGCCGGATAGATTATAATGCATTCTAAATGCGGCAGCATGGATAATATATGAAGTTTCCAAATTCTCTCATATAACATTCCTTTTACATGAGCTACATTGGCTCCGGTTTCATGAAAGAGTTAAAAGTACAAGGCGGTATATAACATAGCGCCTCTGTATCTTCAAGAGCTTTGTATCCCAGACAATTTGAATGGTAAACGTCAAACTCTCAGGTCAGCCTCTATTTCAGCCGCAGGAAGGGTTGTAGAACTGACCAACCGTTGCCAGATGTCTAAATTTAGTGAACGAGCATTTGCGGTGGCAGGCCCAAAATCGTGGAACTTTTTGCCCTCCATTGTAAGAAACGGTTCATCAGACTTTATTTAAGAAGAGACTAAAAACGCACCTTTTCAAAATATCATTTCCATAAGTTGAAATAACAATTTTTAATTTTAAAATCATAGATAATGTATGACTATCAACAGTTAGTATAAAGTGCCCTTGAGGTGAAAGTTTTTACAAAAATAGCGCTAAACTAATTATCCAATATTATTGATATGGCATGTGTTCCGTGGCTCTATTAAAAAAAAACATTTTTATAAGTATTTTTAAATAATAAAACATTCTTAAATGATCGTAATGTGAATGTACTTTAGTTAAAATGCAAAATTAGATGTCAAATGTAAATAATGCGTGATAATATTGAAATAGTTTGAATTTGCTGAAAACATATTAAAAGGGGTTCACAGTATATCTAAAGAGAGCTATTCTTTTTGTCAATACCATGATCTACTTGCCAGTAGATTTAAACTAAACAAGTGTTACTTAAGTGTTTTTCCTTAACCCTCAGTGTGCGGGAGACTACATTTGCGGCTCGAGATATTCGGTCCCACGGGACGGCTGACTACGTATGCAGCTCGGAAGAATGAATTCTTTTCATTTTCAATTATTAAGAAAAAATATCACTAAGAGACTGAACTAAAAAAGTACATTGAATGGTTTCATCTATTTTCTGTGATCTGACAACCGTAAAACATAATTTTTATAAGGGGATTTAAATTTACCAGCTTTTTTGTAACACGTATCCATTCAGATTTTGTTGCACTAATCGCCCGTCACACATACAATTCCGTGCACGCTTAGTTGTGTGTAGGTCGCGCCACTTTGCCGTGTCGGTACACGCTTTTGATATTGGTGTGTGTTTATCCTAGGGTGCCTATTTTGTTATCATATTTGAAACCGTGATTTATACGACTCGCGTTTGTTTTCTTTAGTTGGCAGAACTCTTCTCTCATCATTGATTTTTTATTTGGTTTGTGATCTTTGAATTATCTTATTATGCCAAGAATAATATTTAGAAAATAATAATTGTGAAATAGATATTTCGGAAATAATGGGATCCCGAGCCAGAAATACAATTGGACGATTTCTCGCCTGTATGGCACGATGAGCTTCAGTCCAGTATTACGTGACTTTATTCAACAACCTGGTTTATGAAATACTCAACTCAATGAAGAGAGTCAGGAACTGGTTTATTTCCTACTATTTTTAAGTGGAGACATCGTAAACAGTAGTATAGTGATTGAAACTAACCGTTACTAAAAGGATGTTAAAACTAGTAAAACATTCCCTCCGCATTCCCAAATGCATAAATGGAAGAACGTTAATGTTGAGGAAATGTGTATATTTATTGCATTGACTATGCTCATGCTTAGGAGTTAGAAAAATAGAATTAGCCAATACTGGACTATGGATAAGATTATTTCATCAACAATTTTTGGCGAAACGATGCTACGGGATCGTTATTTAGCTATACTCGGTATGCTTCACTTTTCGGATAATAAAAAACAAAATAAAGACAATTGTATCCATAAACTAAGAGACTGTAAATTCTGTGTGCAACAATTTCAAAAAATAATTTTATCCGTCCAAAAATTTGTGTTTTGACGAGTCAGTAGTTTTATTTAAAGGTAGATTAAGAATAAAGGAATATCTCCCGGCCAAAAGACACAAATTTGGAATTAAGCTGTTTGTTTTATGCTATTGTGAAACGGGTTTAGTTTTACAATTTGTTATATACTGTGGGGCTAAAACAGAATTGCCGGTAAGTAATTTAGATAAAGTGTTGTCGAAAGAGCAGAGGGTCTCGGGTAAAGTCGTGGCCTCATTAATGATAACCTGGGAAAAGGGCGCACAGTTTATATGGATAATTGGTATACAAGTCCAGTGTTGTTTCGCTATTTGCATACCTAAAAAACCAATGCCTGTGGGACGGTTAGAAAGACAAGAAAGAATATGCCAAAATTTGGAGACGTACCAAAAGGCGAAACCGACTCGAAAGGCATCAGGATGTTTATTCGCCATAAAATGGAATGATAAAAGAGAAGTGCACATGTTAACAACTGCACAAGATGCTTCTATAATGGAAACGGGAAAAATGAATTACAAAACCAAAATTCCAGTTTCGAAACCATGGATAAGTCAAGATATGATGATATCGTTTATGGAATGTGTAAGAAAAACAATTAAGTGGTACAAGAAGATCGCGTTCTGTACAATTGACGTCATAATAATGAATGCTCACGCGATGTATAAATATAAAAATAAAAAGGACGTGTGCTTGACTGATTTTCATTTAGAAATAATCAGATAAATTTTACAAAAATTTCACCATTCAGAGTCAACGTCGAGAGCTAGACAAGGTAGTGATTATCCTTTGAGACTGAGTGCTCGACATTTTCTCTCAGATATTCCGCAAACACCAAATTCCAAGAGACAATCTGTGTACTGGCGGTGTTTTGTATGTGCGAATACTTTGTGTCAGCCTAAACGACGAGTTTCAACTCGATATTGGTGTAGTGACTGTGAGGTTGCCTTATGCCCCACTGAATGTTTCAAAGCATACCACACAATGTAACATTTTTAGTCAAAATAAAAATGTCTCGGCAATACTATCGTCTGGTCTCCTTAACTAATATGAACATTCCGGCGCGCTTGTGTTAGTGCTTGTGCCAAGATAGTTTTTGAGTGAATCGATTAGATTTAGTTGTTTACAATATGGTTAAGACAAGGATTTCTTTAATGATTGAGAAATATAGTTAAAAGTACGTTCTCAATATACATGAAAAAATATTTACGATAAACCTTACACTTAATGTTCTGTGGGGGATTATTTTCATGAAGGCAGCATTTTTGAGGTAATTTTTTTTTTATATATACATTACAAATTCTGATTTTTATTATTTTATCGTGAAATTGAAACATTTGACCACATTATACAATTTATTCTGTAGATGTACAGTAAAACTTCGTTAATTCGTAACTCACGGCACTGAAATTTAAAAAAAAATCTGAATTACGAATAATGAGAACAATTTTTTGAAGGTAACATTAGAAAGAAATTTTAAAAAACTCATCTTTAGTTTATGTTCTGCGTTTTTGCGCACGCCGCCTCTGTCAACATCGTGACTTTCATACTGAAAAACATGACGACTGTCTATTATTTCAGCTTTTTATGTGTTAAAATGTTTATCAAATAATTATTTTCTCCTGTATAATGAAGGTGTGTGGTGACGTGGCGAGTCCAATATTAAAAATTGGCGTTGATTTACCAGTGCTTGACGCAACAAAATTACGGGCATATTGATTAGCGGTCGAATTCTCCTTTTCCATCAAAATTGGGCAAGAAATTAGAATATGTATTAAAAAGCCCGTGAAAAATAATGAAAAACCTTTAAATCTTTATACTTCGTTAAAACTTATTATTTTTCTGCGATTTTTCAAGTTTGAACTTAGAGGAATTCAGGATTGGATTTTTTCCCGCTGATTTTATCTTTGCCACCAATTTTTGACAGTTTTTAAAATAAGTTCCATTTTTCAAATGGTCAAGAATTTACAAAAATTACGAGATGTTCGTGCCATTTTAGAAAACTAAACGCAAATTATTTTTTATTATAAAGTAGGTTGTGTATTTAAATATAAAGGTTTCAATTTCTTTATTACATTAAATAAATCGCAACATTTCATAAACAAAAAACCGGATATAAAATCAATAGAACTGTTGTACACAATTCATTTGTAAATTACGAGATTCAATGAAAATTGTTCAAATTATTTTTATTAGGGGTTGTAAGAGTGAGTAGAAATATATAATTCTCAACGCGCTGACAATTATTGTCGAAATAAAAACAAATCTTATAAAATGCACTGCAGAATTTGGTACACATAAATATGGTATCACTCAGTTCGACCGCGGTCTTGCGAGTTGCGAGCTCTAAGCGCGCCGATCTATTGCGATAAAGAACAGCGCCATGATTGGCTAGGAGGTGGAGCTAGCTACAGATGTTTACGAAGGGATGATTAATGCGTAGTCGCGCGAGTTGCGATTTAAAAATATGTAAATATGCAAATTACATGAACAAATTATTTAATTTGGGTATAAAAAATGCATATGAACTACGAATAATAAGGTTTTTCGAATTATCGGTAGAAATTAGTATGAAATGTTATTTTCGAGACTAAAATTTTTGAAAAAAGTGCAGATTACGTGAAAATAGGAATATATAGATACACAAATTAACGGAGTTTTACTGTATATATTTTGTGTGCAGCGTAATTAAATATTGCATGAAAGTATCGTAATGTTTAAAAATCACGCCGTTCCAGGGGAACAATTCCCGAAAAACTTATCCGCCGTCTGAGGGTTAAATTGAGCGTATGTTTGTGTACTGTAATATAAATGTGTTATAAATGATATTGATTATGTTTGAGAGTAATCTTAAGGCGCGATTTTCAATAAGTCAAATTTTCGCATTTTTTACAAAGATGTGGGTTTTTATTATTCATTTATATCAGAAGTTTTTCAATAGATTTGACTTTTTTTCAACTATTAGATTGGACCTTTACATTAATAAACTGAATGTAATTTGCGATAATTAAGACGATACAAGCATTATAAGAAAGTCTGCGACCATTAGATGCATTTTCAGTGTGCTATGAAATTTGAGTTAATACGCTAAATTATTGCATAAACAAAATATATTTTCTTATAATCTTGAAGCTAAGATTGTGGAGACAAATCTGTTCTAAACCAAATTAGCAAAATGTTAAAAATGTATAGTTATAAACCATTCAATTTGCAGTATATTTAATCATTTTCGACGTTTTTAAAATACTTTGTTTTAGTAAAAACATACATTTTTAAATAATATATTATATTTATTCGCATACTTTGAGGTTTCAGCTACTATTTAAAACTAAGTTTTATATCTGAAACACAATAATCAGTTTTTAAATAATATATATATTTTCAGTCTTATGAAATACAATAATTTTAATTATCTCTCGTAGTTTTAATACGCCGTTCGAATCGGCTACAGCGGTCGTGAAATCCGCGCTTCGTTAGATTTTCATTAAATTTGCCTATAAAACACATTTTAATACAAATTTTTACTACAATATGAATGAATATTATACTTATTCTCGATACCAATTGCTTATTTTTGTAAATTATATGGTTTTGAGCTGATTTTATAAGAAAACAGATTATAATTTTGACATTTTAATTTTAAACATGTGTTAAATTTCACATCACACCTTTCTATGCGACACTATTGCCTTTTAAAAATGCAGTGTTGCCATGTTGTGGGTCTGTGGTTGTTGGCAAAGTCAATGAATTTACTGCACTTCGGCAAATAGAACTTCAAGAAAACATTACAATTGATAATCACATCATTTTTTGGGGGCAACTCTGGATGGTACTTCTGATAATGATATCATTATAGAAATAAAATGCCCATCATCTGCTTCAAGTATGATCTATAGAAACGCGAAAAGTAACATTTTGGAAATTAGACAAAAATAAAATAATGAACATTAATAAAAATCATGATGGGTATTATCAAGTTCAAGGGAAATTGCACGTTAGTAATAAAAATATGTGCCTTTTTGGAGTTTGGGTGGGAACAAATTTTATAATTAAAACCGAAAACATCTATCGAGATGATGATTTTTGGCACATAAATTTTTTTACAAAACTTGAATCGTTTTACATGGATTGCATGGTCCCAGAATTAATTGGCCCAAGAAAAACGAGGTCCATGGATATCAACAACTCGCAATATATAATTAAAGCCATAGAAAATAAAGCTCAGAAAAGTAAACAATCAAGGAAAAGGATAGAAAAATACTTTAATCATTTGTCACATATGATTTTTAAAACACTTTTTTTCAAATAAATAATAAATACATGTCACATTGATATTCTCTGTATATGTATTGTAATTCCCTCTCCAAGCACCAAGAGCTAGTCTCATTTTTGGAATGGTAAGCAAATAAAAAACATGTAATTTTAATAATGTACAATACTTTGTCTACTAGTGGTCTTCCGGGACGAGGCTTTATTTTTAATTCAGGCTCTAATTTCAGACATTGATAAAATGATTTAGAAATAAAAATAAAGATAATTTGTCGGTGCTATGGCATAAGGATTGCATATATTGCAACAAGTGAAACAGTTTGGGGATTATTTCCTGTCATTCTTCATAGTATAAACATAACAATTTTTAGATGAGGACTTTAACAAATTATTTCATTTCAGATGGCAACACATATTATGAATGTTATGAATATTATGAAACCAACAATTGTATACTTGTCCTTTTCTATTGATACCTTTCGCTCAGCAATATTTACGTAAAAAATAATGCACTTTTATGTTTACTTGATATTGTAAAAGAATTAACTATTAGTGTCATCTTGAAAGAGTATGCAAAATGCAAAAAATATCTCGAAATTCAAACTTGAAAAATGAAAGTCACGCCTTAACTACAGATATTAAGCTATTTTGGTATTTTTTCTTACTGGCAACATTGCACATGCACTGACATATTTTAAAACAATATGATAGAAGTTTTATTTCCAAAGTATTTTGATTTTCTTAATCATTTTACATGATAATCAATCATTATTATAAATTTATTTTACAATTTGGCTAAAATTTTAAAAAATTATTTAATTCCGAGTCCTTTCTTAATGTTTGCGTGCTGACATCAGCATATATGGATCTGTACGTCTGTGTTAGTGATTAATTTATTTTCAGTATGTGTGCGTGCCGATATCAGCATATATAGACACATGGTTTGTACTTTTTATGTGATTCTTCGATTCTGAACTGATTGCGATCTGAACGATTCTGAATGTGATTGTGCGTGTGTCTCAGCATCAAGTGTGTGTGGGACATAAATATGAGTGTTTATGAAACATGAAATGTACAAATTAATTATTACAAAGGTTTTACACTCACACACACTGTGGTGCATAATTTGTTGACCTCTCTCATCGGAGTTTTTTTTAAACATTAGATAAATTAAAGCACACAAACAAAATACATGTTTGTGTTTTGGATATTTTGTTTTATGAGAATAATATTTTGTTCAAGTAATACAGCAAGTGCAAGCGCGCACCGACCACTTTCTGTCATGAAGGCGTGGGAAGTGCACATATTAACGACTAAATTTTTAAACGATAGAACGGTTGGTGACGAACTGTTGTATAACTGTTTTGTTCTCAGTGTGCGTTCGCTCTAAAAGCTCTTTAAGGCGCAACTTTCAATAATTCAAATTTTTACATTTTGTATGAAAATGTGAGTTTTTCACTTTAGTGGCAGAGCGTACGCTGGTCGAGTTATACATCTTAATGCTGTCGTTCCTGATGTTTTATTTCCTCACTTTTACACAATAATTGATATACAGGTGTAACAGACTTAGCCCACAATACTTCAGGAGGTTATACCTTATAAAAATATGAGTCGAAAATGTTCAAGCTACCATGTCCTATTCTCAACCATTTCAGAGATAATCGAAATTTAATTTTAGATTTTTTTATGACAGTTTTCGACTTGTATTGAATCGAATATCATGTACGATCTATTACTTATATAATTTCATCAAAAGGTAATTAAATCGCATAATAAATTAAGTGAGAATTGCTAAAAAACCATAATTGAATCTGTATCGCTATTTAATCATTCTCCACTCGAAGGTTAGACCCCCGCCCCTCCCCTAGGTCTTTGTGACTTCCCCTTGCACAAACTGCAAAATAAATGAAAAAAAGATATTTCCGAATAGTTACAAGTAATTTGACCCACAATTCAAAAGGTATCCCTTGAAATGAATTTCAAGTTTTATTTTAATGTCTAGCTTTATCCTTTCTATGTGGAGTACCTACATACTTGTATTTTGTTGTTGACTTGAAAATTCATAGCAAAAAATTTATGGCATTTTATCATATAAAGACATAATTCGATGGTTCTCACAACTAAGATGACAACATACATTTTTTAAACATTAAACCGTTATTGTGATGTATCATGTACGTATTTCATAAAAGATATACATTTTAAAATAAATATTTATTGGCATTCAAAAACGTATGTGGTTCAGAGTTAATTTTTTTATGATCCTAATACAACTAGTATTTTTTATGTTATGTTTAACTTTGACTTTATAGCACATTATGGCACACTTTTATAGAATTGAGTAAAACTAATCGCAAAAAATTAGTCTTATTTGCATTTAAAGTTTTAACATATATTTATTGTATCGTACAACATTATTAAAGGTCGGTAATTTAAATAATTTCTTCCCAGTGTATTGATTTTTTTTCAGTGTCGACACGTCTTTATATTAAGAAATACTTTAAAACGTATTTGTTAAACAATATGGTTTTAATTTTAGACATTTCTTAACAGAAAACGATACGGTACACATTTATTCATTATAATTTTATGATACACATTTTTTCGTAATAATGATGAGAAAAAAATTTGTTTGCAAGTTTACAGATACAATTCACAAGGTATATAAATAATCTAATTGCAATTATTGATATTATTTCAATATTGATTTTAGACACTTAAGTTTTACTCAATTTAATCACTATACTTCAGTGTATTTATTTATTCAATTCTTAACCGTAATTTCCATATTAATATTTGTATTTCTTATCTTACATACATGAGAAGAAGAAGAATACATGAAAAAGAAATAATAGTATTTTAAACAAAAATTATTATTGGTCACAGATTGAGAACCGCGTCCATTGTTGTACCCATGGGTACAAGACTATGTGCTGGAAAACAATATTTACGAAATTGACCCATTATAATCCTATACCTGTCTTCACTTGGGCCATAAAAAATATTTCGGGATCATAAATTATCTATGAAAAAATAGTCCAACTGTTAGAAGTTCAATGACCTTTTATTTTTGTGTTCAATATTTCGTTTGAAATCAATAAAATATTACTTTCAATTAATCAAAACCCTCCAGTGACTATGACTTATTAAAATGCTTATATCTCTGAAATGATTGAGAATAGGACATGGTAGCTTGAACATTTTCGACTCATATTTTTATAAGGTATAACCTCCTAAAGTATTGTGTATTACACTTTGTATATGTAGGTATATATTCACTTATATATATACAACTATTATTTTAATGATTAATATAAGTAATAAATGTAAAATATTCATATTTATAAGAATAAAAAATCACAAAAGTCTATATGTACACTGAGTTTACAGCACCGTAATGCGCGTTTTTATTTTAGCACTGTAAGGTAAAGGTTAAGAAAATACAACCATTATAAGAAAGATGGTGACCATTAAATACATTTTCCACTTGCCACAAAATTGCCTAAATATGGAAAATTGTAGCGGTAACAAAATATATTTTCTTATAATCTTGATGCCAAGATTATGCAGACAAATCTCAATTAAGACAAATTAACAAAATGTTAAAAATTAATAAGAGTTATAAGCATTAAATTTGGAGGACATACTATCAATTTTCGACATTTTAAAAATACTTTGTTTTAGTGAAAACATGCTTTTATGAAAATGTGCGTTTTTATTATTTATTTGTATCAGAAGTTATACACTAGATTTGACTTTTTTAAAACTATTACTTAGATACGACCTTTATATTCATGTAAAACTGATAAAACATTCAGTTTAATTCAGCCATAATTAAGACAATACAAGCATTATAAGAAAGACCGCAACCATTAGATGAATTTTCTGCGTGCTACAAAATTGTATTAATTTGGTAAATTATTGCATGAATGAAATATTTTTTCTTATAATCTTAAAGCCAAGATTACGGAGACAAATCTGCATCGTACCAAATTAGCTAAATATTAAAAATTAATAGTTATGAACCATCCAACCTTCAGTACATAAAATCAATTTTCGATGTTTTTAAAATACTTTGTATTAGTGGAAATACATATATATTTTTAAATAATATATTGTATTTACTCACATGCATCAGCTACTATTTAAAATCAAGTTTTATATCAAAAACACAATAATTAGTTTTTAAATATTTTTTCAGTCTTATAAAAGACGATTATTTAATGATCCATTTTAGTTCAATACGCCGCTTGATCCGGCCATGACGGATGTTGAATCCACACTGTCGTTATTTTCATTAAAAAATGCCAAAAATATGTTTTCATACATATTTTTCCACAATATGAATTAATATTGAACTTATTCACAACATTAGAGCAAATTTCGTAAATTAGATGTTTTTTTTACTGATTTTGAGGGAAACAACGAAAAAAGTTAACATTTTATGTAAGTCTCAATTAAATAATTTGTTTATATATAACACCGTTGTCTTTTATACACTAGCACTAGAAAGAATAATTTGGTTTAAAATCCGAAACGAGGCGCCCGAGATATCAAACGTTATTTACTGACGCCACGCGCTGTCACGAGAGTGTCGGCCATAAAATAAGGATAGCCAATGTGGCATTGACATTTATCGCGCTGTCTCTTTCTCTGTCGCGGGTCTTCTTGGGGTTAAATTGTATGTGTATTTGGCCAATGTTACATTCATTTTTACAACTTTTTGACCTTCGTCACATATTGACAAGCGTGTTATATTGAACCTTCAATTAAATCTGTGGAGCCAACCATTGTAAACTGCAAAAATCATTAATTCCCAATTCATTGGCCATTGAATGTCCTTTTTCCATGAGAATTGTACCAGAAAGCGGAATATTTGCCACACGCATTTGAGCATTTTGTGTTTTACCAGGCGAATGTGCCGATGCGTGTAACTTTTGTTAAATTTATGATACAATTCTTCATTTTTGGTGTGATTTTTGAAAATGGTTGAAACGGTGATGCACCACATTTTTTTTGCGATATTTCCCTTACTGTCAATTTTACTGACCATATCTTTAAATTAATTTTCTTAGAAATTGTTAATGTTTTATATGTAGGGGAAGGTGTTGTGCCTTGATGACAATTTATACATTTTGCTGCATAGTACTTTTCATTTTAGGAGTAAACAAATATTGATTAATCTTTTTACTCGGATAGTAGATACAGAAATCTGCTTAAGATTAAACACTTGCTTGCCCAGGCCCTAGTTTGTAAATGTCGCCTAACTGTTTCAAGGTACACCACGGTGCTATACCTTGAAATACATTAATTTATACCTTGTACTTGTTTAATTATTTAAACATACGGATAGGTTTTCATTGAAAAAGGTATGTATTTTGTGTAAAGACAACATTCATAGTAAAAATATCAAACAAATTTTGAAATAAAGTTGTTTGTATTAACAAGCTTTTATTATAAATATCAATGTCATAGATTCATTTGGAGTGACAGTATCTACTTGTCCAATACACCCAGCCCCCTGGCAAATCACTAACCCACTGAAAGAATCAAACATACAGATGACAGAAACATCCATTATATGACTCGATTCCCGCCCCCACCGCACGCCAGTAATTGTGAAATAGATCAATATTAAGCAGCTGCCGCACGTTGGCAATTTTCAAATAGATCAGCACTACATGACACCGCGTGCCAGAATATATTTCTATTTTATGAAAATGTTTATAATGCCTGGATGTAATAAAACAAAAAAATATGTAATTATGACTAATCGAAATGAGAGTAAACGATTCGGGATAGGGTGTAAATAAATAAATAAAAATTGCAAATTCTGAATCCATTAATTCGATTGACTCGATCGTTTCTGCAAAAAAATTGATCTCTTGAATTTTTAGTTAACAGGGTTTGGCATAATTCTAATTCGATAAATGAGTGTTTACTTCCAGGATAAGATTGGCGAAATAATAATCCCTTTGTGTTTGTTGCAGCAATATCAAGACAACGGAAACCTTTGCAAACACAGCCTGGGTTTCCGAGGCACGCAGGATCATCAAGCAGT
Organism: Eubasilissa splendida; assembly: GCA_031772225.1. Classification (NCBI taxonomy): domain Eukaryota; kingdom Metazoa; phylum Arthropoda; class Insecta; order Trichoptera; family Phryganeidae; genus Eubasilissa; species Eubasilissa splendida. The sequence goes on along the minus strand of CM062861.1, from coordinate 29,353,118 downwards.
CCTAGTTCATTCAACATCGCTAGTTTATTTAATTACAATCTGGTGTAGAATATTAATTTGATTTGTGTACAGTAGGTTTAATGACTATTATTCATACATAATAGATAATTGAATAACATATACTTTTGTAATCATTCCGTTTTCTGTTTTCGGTTTGTGTATTATTTTTAATCTTTTTTTTAATAATTTCATCCAAGCTAATGTATTATGAAATTGTGCGGTATCGGAATCCAGTGTACGGGTCGTGTGGTGACACAACTTGGGAGGCGTGTCACTGATATTTCCAAACACGAACAATCTGTCAAATTATTGTCTGAACACCATTTCAATGCCAGACAATTATTGTTTTGTGACGTGTCACCGATGCATGTCAGCATTATTTAAATTGCTCTTTCCAACTAAATCTTCCACGAAATACTGTCATTTGCTTCAAATGCTTTCAGCGTAGACCGCTATACAGAAGTAAAACATTTAATAACTATTAAATAATGGTATTTCTGTTGATTTTGTTAGAAAGATTGATGAATATCGATTTAACAAACATGTATATTTGTATTTGATAAAAAAAATTAAGAACATCCAAAAATGTGTTTTAATTTGTTATGATTAATGTGTTATTATAATTTGTTGCGCCAAATGCATTCTGAGCGTATTTCTCAATCCTACATCAGGCGGCACATTAACAGGTGTTACTGATTGTACAATAACTTTTGTGTCCAATACTTTTCTTTTAATGGAGCCTACTGCTACACGGTTGGGTAAATGTGTAGCTGTCTTGTAAAAAGCCACAAAAATCTTATTGGTTAATTACGATTTCAGCCTAGTGTTGTGATGAACGTAATATAGTCCGTGCCTCTAGCGTAATATTGTGATTTGGGATAATCTGCGCTTGCTGCAACACAATTAGATTGTGTCTAACATCTTAAAATGTATTTATGAAAGTTTTTATCATACTACAAGCTCGCATAATAAACATATATTAATTATGCAACACATGAATTAGATAAAATGCAAATGTTAACTAAAATTGTAATCATTCCTTGCATTTGTGATATTGGTTTCTCAGCAGCTTCTGATGTCTGCACTAAATAGTCTTGCATTAATAAAATTACAAATGAGGAATGTGGCACACAAATGGGAAAAGTTTTGGCACAAACATTACTCGAATTGTCCTCCACGTTGCATGTATTGTTGATAAGCCTACCAAAATATGATGAATATGTGTTGAGAATGGTACAAAGATTGTTTTACCATAATTTTAATGCTCAATTCCTTATTTCATAACGATAGATTAATGAGAGATTTGAGATAGGTTAAGAATGTTGATAATCTCAAAAAATTTCATCATTTTTTGGTTGCTACTGATATAAAAATGTTCCATTTATTTCTTACAAAATGATTAGTTCTTATCACCTTCCATCCATCCGTGATAATTACTGTGAATAAGGTATTTCTCATACCTCCACTTTATACATTACCAAATAATATTAGGTGATGAGCCTCCATGCTGTGCACTGTAGGATATTTACTAATAATGTTTTGTAACAATATAATTATAAAATAAACACTGGAAGCTTGTAGTATATCTTTCATATTTCATTTAGCACATTCTCCTTTGTTCACGCAGCGGCCCACGCTGTTTGCAATCACTTTTAAGGCAGTTTTTCAGTGGCTTAATAAAAGGTTTCTCAAAATCTTCAAAACCAATTCCGGGTTTATAAATATGTATAAGATTTGGATGAGACGAAGTGTGGAGAAATGTCGCACCAAAATATCAAATTATTGTTTTGCTGCAGTTTAATGTATTTGTTTCTTTTATTTGGATATACTCGCAGTTTTTCTAATGAACAGAGAATGCCTGCGATCATTAGAAGCGTAGTCAGCGCGTATCTCGGAAGGTAGCCTAAAAGTAATGTTATTGTTAATTATATTGGACCGGTACTTGTGTATTTTTCTAATGGCAACACTTTCTGGATGAAACCACTATATTGTCAACCTTTGATTATGACTTGTTCATTTCATGTAGAAATATAGCAAAAACATCTATAGATGATTTGAATAGAGGTTTTAATCCCTCGAAAAATATCTTAGGTGGTTTCACTGTGTGACATTATCGAGGTCTCAATTTTTGATTTGTTTCATTGTTTAATTTATACATTTTATTGTATAAATTAAACAATGAATGGTCTGTGAATATAAAACTACCTTTAAAAAGTGAGCTAGAAAATAATTTATCAGGAGTATCAGCGCGAGTCTTTGTAAGTTTTGTCTGATCATTGTTTGCTTAAGCTATATTCTAATCTCATCCTTTAAAAAAAATGGAAAATCTATACTTTTACAGGTATACTACAAATTTTACGTAGTATACGACACATTTATTCTAATATCTTTTATTATGGAACTGAACTAATGACTTGTCAAATAAAGTCTTGGATATGTTTCATATCCCGCTTGTTTTATTTACCTACACACTTCACATCTTCCAGAAGCTATTTATTTAATCTCTTAAGACTCCATACAAAGAAAAAGAAGAAAGCGGGGAAGGAAATTATAAAACTAAGTAATAAGGTCGCACTTTTCCAATACTGCACAGAGGTCTTACATGTAGAAGTACATCTTTGTCGGGTGCGGACTTTTGTGTGACTGAATTGAAATTACCTTTTCATGGTACTTTCAAGAAAGGTGCGGACTTTACCAACACATTCTAAATGCAGGTCCGAGCCCTGAATTGGATTAGAGATGTGAATGTGTCCTTTACCCACATTTTGGAATTGAAACCACAATATAACAGCCCATCTGCCAACACTATCATATCAAATTAACGGTATAAACAAAACTACATTGATAAAGAAATAATTTATTGCAATCGTAATATCAAACTGTTCATCATTAAATATTTAGCACAAGATATAAATGTGTACTTATTTGGGATGCATTTTAAAAATAAAAACAATATATGTAATAGAATTGGATAATTTTTATAGCACCATTTTCATGAAAAATTTCATCTCAAGGACGCTTTACACTGTTTTCTTATTATGCATTATTAAATTACATTTAACATATTGTAATTTTTTATAAATAAAATATTCTCAATCATTCCGTAATAAAATGTAAAATTTATTAAGACAGTATTGGTGATAATCTTGGGTTACAAAAGTAACAATAATATTATTTTAGGTGGTGTATATATGTAATTATAACATATCTGTAATGAATAAAACTTTTAAATAGTTTACATGTGTACATACATTTTAATAGAAAAAGTAAATGCACTTTTATAATATTTGTGAAAAATATAAAAATTATAACAATAAAGAATAGCACAGATGTTTGAAACACTTGTTGGGCCAATTGCAATGCAAAATGACTCCTACATATTGTTTTATCATTATTGAGTATACCAATCAATAGTAAAAGACAGAACCTACGGTTAGGGGACATCACTAGCGACCGCAGACTACTAAATAGATAGACCATGGGCTAACGCAAATTCCTTGTCCCAAAATTTTAATTTTGGTGGCACCTACATAATCTAAGAGCCCCGCGGCCTGTTTAAAAAAGATGCGTAAGCATTATTTTGTGTCATGAACATTTTAAGGAATTGCAGAGTAATTATGGTATCTTGTGCTGTAAAAATAGAAGTCGAAAGGGAAAAGAAAACAATTATACATTTCACAACTAAGTGTCATTTAACTCTAAATTCATGATTATATATTTCAACTGACAGCTCATTTTACATTACTAACCTTTTTAGAATTTGTGAGATTTTACAACTTTATGTTGTATAAATAAGTAGATTAGGTAACTGATGCAATTGGCTGTAATGTGGTCATTTAAGGGATCATCTTATAAAAAGTGCCATTAGATTACTTTCAATTTACATTCTAGGTTCCGATGATCGGTGCTTATATTCTAAGGATGCTTATCCGCAGGCATATTCCAGAATCTTCATCATCATACTCAGTGCCATTGTATTACATATATCTCTCAAACGCTTGATACGCTACAATACTCTCCAACTTATCATCAGTGCAAGATTAAATCATGAAAAAGAGGGTCTGGTCATAGGAAGATGTTGTAGCTACGGAATCCGAGTCTTTTTCCGGTTTTTTTATATTAAGGGCACCACAGAGGGTAGGGCCGGCACTGAGTATGATGATGAAGACTCTGGAATATGCCTGAGATATATGTAATACAATACTCGCAATACGCTTCACACAGGCAAAATATTCCAGTTTCTGAATTTCTGATTTCTTAGCTCATTTCCCAGTTATTATTAAAAAATTACAGCCCAGGTGAGTTTTTCAGTCAGTCTTTTTTAACAGCACTCCATAAGCTGTAATTATTGCGATACTAGAGAATTAGTTGCCATTCTCCAGGGCAACACTTTAGCGGAGACGTTTGTGATGATATTTGAAAAAGCAGATGGCTCTTCTGGTTCTATATGAAGTTCATCTAGCTTTTCTTGTATTTTTTAATGCTCAAACTTTTTATTTTGTTCAAACTGTAGCTTTCTCCGCTTTTCGTTTTTTATATTCGTATTCAGATGACTTTTTTATAACGTTCCAATTTTTCTCGGACTAATGTCTATAATTCATAATTAATTAATTAATAATCCATAATTGGATGAAAAAAATAATTTAAAAAATCACAAAAAGACAAAATCAACTATTACAAAAATTGTTCCACAATTAAAAATCAACATATTTACAAAATTAGCACATAGATGAAAACAAAAATCATGTCGCCGTGTGAAAACAATTGTAATTGAAATATTTTATTGACTTTAAATTATATATTGCATATAAAAAATTAAAGGCCATCGAATTTCGAGTGGCTAGACTATTATTTGTTAGATGATTTAGGGCCTGAAGCAAAGATATACATTGATACATTTCGCAAATATTTATTTCAAAGTATGTAGACTTAAAGCTTAACATGATTTTGTAAAAATTTCCATAGCGATGCAGAATTTGCACATATTCTTTGAACATTTCAGACTCGTAATTTAATCAGGTCTGTTACACCCTGTATATGGTATTGTAATAGTGAGCGGAGTTGTAATTTAAGACATTTTTGCTTGCCATCAAAGACCTGTCATATATTTTAATCAGAAAGTTATTTTTTTCAAGAGAGTGCGCGGAAGGTACTATTTGCTTATTTCACGAGAGAGAACGCCGCTCTATGAATTCCAGTGCAATTTAAACTTTGAATAGCAGACACTTTTTAAATCACCAAAATATGTCAATTCGGTATAAACATAATATGAAAAGAGGGCGCCAAGTGAGTTGGTGCGCCTTGTGAGTTCAGGAGTAAAAAGGTTAATTCTATAATATATAAACATAATATAAAAAAATGTGTGTCTAGCAAGTTGGGGCGTGCCTTTATTGACTAGTGAGTAAAACATGTTAATTCTATATAAATATAATATTTAAAAAATTGCACTGAAATCGAGCCGATATCGGTATCGGTAATACATTATCGGATAAATTGAAACCTATTAAAATCATTTTTAATAAATGTGTACATGGGCAAAATTATTCTCAAAGTAGCAACATTACTGTGGATGAACGTTTGGCTACCTAAAGAGATAATTGCCTATTCCGAATCAAAACCCAGTAGATACGTTATAATAATGTGGGTGGCTGCTGATTCTTCAACTGCATATATGTATACTATATACAGTAAAACCGCGATATAACGAAATCCAAGGGACCAAAAAATAAAAATTCGTTATAACGAATTCCCACATATAACGAAATAAAAAAAAAAAAAAAAAAAAAAAAAAAAATATCCTACTACATATATGTTACGCGCCGTCGCAAAAAAATGTTGCGCGGCTTCAAAAAAGATCGCAAATTCTGCAAACAAAGGAGGAGGAAGGCCATAGGGAACTGAATACATACATATTTTTAGTTGTTTGGTTAAATATTTTAATTGTGTTTAAATGTAGAGCCGCTTCAAACATAGTTTTGGGCATGAAACATAAAAAATAATTCAAAAATAAAAATTTTACAGTTGAATCGTGGCATTTTTATAAAATGAGTCGTATATAAATTACGAAGGTACTTACCGGTAACGGCTGCAACCACTTCAAAATATAATCGATAAAATTGTTCACTTAAAAATGATCTTTAACATTGTTCACTTAAAATAATCGTTTATTTTCCCTTGTTTAGTTTTAACATTTCTTTCACTGTCTCGTATAATTATTTTAGCCAATGCATCGCAGTGGGAAAATGCATCCACCGGTAATTCTGGTCTTCCCGATACGTATCGTTGGAGAACATCTAAGGCATGAAAAACTTCGGAAGTTGACGGTAACGAAGCAAATGAGATTTCATTGCTTTCCTCATTCAATGTGTCATTTTTGTCCTCATCACTCGTCTCAGATACCGTAATGCGAGGCGCGGGAACATACAAAGCAGACGTTATCACTTCATGGTCGTAAGAAATAAAATCATCGTAACTTGTAGATCTCAACAAAATTCTTTCACCCGTTGTTAAACTCGCTTGAGGGGCGTCAATTTCATCTACGGGCAGCGAAGAAAACCCGCACTTTTTAAAACAATTCGCGATTGTTGTAGATGTTACCGATTGCCATGCTATACTCATAGCTCGACATGCATCCAATACCGTCCATTTTCTTAAGTTTTCTACAGAACAGCCATTGTTTACCTGTATAATACAGGAATGCAATAAACTTTTTCTGTAATGGCTTTTGAAGTTCTGTATTATTCCCTGATCTAGCGGTTGGAGAGCACTCGTAGTATTAGGAGGTAGGAACAGAAATTCTATATTTGGCGCAACAATTTCCGGTGCGTAATGTGCTGAACAATTATCCAAAATCATCAATATTTTACGATCTTGTGCTGCCATTTTTCTCTGCATCGTAATAGCAAAGCTCTTAAATATTTCCCGCGTCATCCACGCTTTTTTATTATGGCAATAAGTAACAGCGGGAAAACTGCTAAAAGTAAGGCCTCTAAAGCATCGTGGTTTTTTATATTTTCCGATGACTGTGATCTTTACTTTATCGGATCCGTCCATATTTGTACATAACGCGGCCGTCAGGCGTTCCTTACTACGTTTTCCTCCATGACATCTCTCTCCTTTAAGAGCTAGTGTCCGATCTGGCATCATGTTATAAAACACACCAGTTTCATCTATGTTATAAACATTTTTTGCGTCGTATTTCTCCCAAATATGCCGATTGTTTGTTATCCAGCTCGAAACTTCTTCTTCATCAACTTTTTGGGAATCGCCACAAACCGCGAGGCAAACAATGTTGTGTCGCTTTTTAAAGCGATCTAACCACCCATTAGATGCCTTAAAATCAATTCCCATCTGATGAGCCAACGACTTTGCTTTCTCAATAAGCATTAAACCAGAAGTAGATATATTCGCTGATCGGATTTGGGAGAAATACTCGAACAGTTTTTCTTCCAATTCTTCATATTTGGCAGGCCGTACACGCTGTTGGGAACCGCTCGCCTTACATCTATCAAACGCATCTTCAATCTTCTTCCGATTTTTTAAAATTGTGGAGAGAAACGAAACCGGAATACCATATTTTACGGCTATCTTGCCTTTACTGTCCACTTTGTTGTCGATGTCTTTCAATATCATTATTTTTTGTGCCATGGTTAAAGTTTTGCGGGAATTATCACGTACTGAAGCCATTTTAAGGTTTCACAAAATATTATGAAATGTACTTTAAATAATAAATTACACTACACTAGTATGCATAGCAGTAAACACACGAAAACAATAGTTAATAGAAACACAAAAAATAGTCCATAAAGTATTTTAAAGAATTATTTGTATTATTGACGAGTTCACACGAAAACAATTGTCAAACGAAAATGAATTTATGTAAATATTCAGTTCGGTCATGCAATAATCGCGTTAAAAACGGAACAAACTTAACTCTACAGACCTTACACTGAGACTGATATTCCCAATAAGTACATACTGCAACATTCTGCGTATTCCTGTTAATTTTTGTATTTTCCAGCTGTCTGGGTCTGGGATTGCAATACATATTAGAGGCGTATGCGTACGTAAAACATGTCCAAGTGAACGCCGCAAGAATTATGTCAAATGGTTTTATGGGACTATGAACCTACTATGAACCCAAGAAAAAGTTTGAATTGCCAAAATTTGACGCCAAAAAGGCCATTAAACCGTTCGCATACGGCAGATGCAGCGGCGCGGCTTTGTAAGTGCGAAATAATATTTTCATCTTTTATCATTTTTTTATTTCGTTATAAATTTACGTAAATGTATTGGCATTTTTTCGTACGGGACAAAAATGATTTCGTTATAAATATTAACGGGATTTCGTTATATATATGCATTTTTGTATGAAAAATTGGTTTTAGGGACTAAATTTCGATTTTTTTTTCGATATACGTCATTTTTCGCTATATCGGGGTTCGTTATATCGCGGTTTTACTGTATTCAGGTTTATACAAATATGGTGAATAATCGCAGAGAGATGAATCAAGGGAACCGGGTGGTGATGGATTTAGTTTAACCCCAATACGGCACTAATAGAGGTGTTACGACCGGCGACAAAATGACTCTTGTATAAGATCGACAAGGAGATGGCCTTTTAGAATATTTATGGAAATGCAGGATATAGCAGCGCAAAATGCGTATTTTTTATGGAAAACATCCAGAATGGAAAGAAAATAATAGAAGTCACCGAAAATGTTTTATTAGAGAGCTTAGTTTGGAGTTGGCTAAGCCTAATATTGTAAAAAGAAAAAATAGCACCCTTAAATTGCTATAAACAACAGCAAGATGCCATAAAGTCATTTCCCATTATCATCGACTATCACCCGAAGCTACTGTAGAAGATAATGTAAACATTCCGCTAGAATGCGGATCAGGAATACACCAGCAGTGTCTCGAGTGTCATGGAGAAATTGCAGATCCTGCCCATATCAAACAAAAAAGAACCTGATTAATTTGCCATATCTGTTAAAAACCTGTTTATCCCATAGAATTGAGAAAAAAAATGTTACATGTACTTCTTGGGATAGAATGGATACAAATATTTAATTACGATCGGAATGAAAATTTTAACATTGACAATACATGCATTAATGTAGAAATACATCTTGTTTACACAAAGATTTAAATTTCGAAGAGTAAATACTTTTACTGTTGCATAAATGTGTCATAATCTATTGGATTTATGTTTCTATCAATGAATGTGTGTAGAATGCCCCTCGTCCTGCAAATAATGTTCCAAATTCCTGTCCTATATATACACTTCATTTCATATTTGGTAATCTGTAACTAGCAATCCATTAAAAGTCAAATAGTTGTCTGAAATTCAATTCAAATTTAAAAGTTATTAGTTCTTTTGTGATTTTCGGTAAAAAAACTTAAATAACTTTTTAAATCAACCGTAAACAAAAATCTGGTAGCTATATTATCACAGCATACATGTGCCAAATTTCATCTCATAGGTTGAGAATATGTAACCTGTCCTTACAAAAATGAATTAATTTGTATGTTTTATATCTTCAACTATACAAAATAATGAGTGATTGCAGATAAGTATCATTGTGAAAAATCAAACTATGTTACAAATTATCAATATTTTTTAAACTCTTCTAGATACACAACACATATTTTTATATGGACAGGTTGCAAATTTCTCGAAATCACAAAAGTTCAAATAACTTCTAAAAAACTGTTGAATTTCAAATAACCCCTATTTGACACAAGGAGATCCGAGATCTTGTACAATTATTGTTTATATTAAACTTTTACCTCTGCATTAAATGTATTATTTTATTTCGAGAAATTTGCAACCTGTTCTTACAAAAATATGTGTTGAGTATCTAGAAGAGTTTAAAACTATTGATAATTTGTAATATAGTTTGATTTTTCACAATGATACTTATCTGCAATCACTCATTATTTTGTATAGTTGAAGAAATAAAACATACAAATTAAATAAATCAACTAGAAAGATATACAGAAAAATCTATCTATCAAAAAAATATTTAGTTGCTATCAGGATATACACCTGGACCTCTTCCTATCTGGGGAAGCGCTCCACTTTATAGCAATCAAATTTATTTTTGACAAATTTTCAACGTATATTCTGCAATATTTCCAATTGTTGCATCTGCTATTCCAATTTTAAAAGCAATGAACTTTATATTACGGTGAATCTCAAATACCTTTGAGTAAAACCCGATAGGAGACGCAACTAAATATTTTTCAATAAGATAGATTTTTTCTGTGTATTTTTCTAGTTGATTAATTTAATTTGTATTAAATACCACAGAACTATGATCTGAAAATGCAACTTCACAACAAAAATGTGTTTACCTTAATAAAAGATAAATTTCGAAATTTTATCGCACTACCAGCAGCCCTGGTAACTGCAATGAAGCACTTTCTTCCTAATTAGATCACGCCCATGAAATGAAGAAAAAAAAATTTTAATCAGTCAAGATTAGCCCAAAACATTTCTTCATTTCTTTTTCAACATAAATATCAAAAAGGCCTCAGCACACGAGTAGAATCTATGCAATATGGAATACATATTATTCCCCAGCACGTAATTCCCTCTCCTCAAATATGTAAAACATAAAAATACTAATGAAGGGTACAAAATGCGAGTCTAGCTTCATTCATTACTTCATTCTAGATGAATCTCTTTTTATTTAAAAGTCGTGATTTTTAATCTTTTATTGAATTGTTACTTTCTGAATCTGATTCGGACATGGTGTGAACTTGACGTCGAGTGTTTCCCAATGCAGGAAACCTGCTTACATATTTAGTATCTGAAACAAAAGCAAAATATTTGATTGATAATGAATTAGTTGCCAATGCAATACATATGTATAATCAAATTTGGACCAACTGAATTAGTAATATTATATTATCACCCTCAAAGTATCTGTGGAGGACAGACGGACTGTTGGCGCTACCTGGCGGGCAACTCGGAAGCTGATTACCGACGTGAACATCTCGTGCGACTCGAGAGGTTCACCAGCCAGCTGCTAGGCGGGCATACTGCGCAGGATGCTCCTAAGAGCTCCACTCTTGTACTGACCGTCCACCCGCTCAGCTCATTCTGTTCAACTAATATTAGCTTCACGGGAGTTCAACCTACCTCTGTTTGTGCATTGTTTATGCTGACTGTTAATTGTGATAACTCGACACGATAATAAACGATCAATCCCGGGTAAATGGCTTTTGTTTCTCTTATATTTTCCCTGCCCTGCATAGACCTCAGACATACACAATACTGAACAACTGTTTTCATTAAACCTTTAAACTGGTGACCCCGACATGGACATGTCAGTCGCGTTGGTAATCAGTTTCCGTGTCGCCTGCCAGGTGGCGCCAGCAGTCCTTCACTTGACCCGATGCTTCTTCCATTGTTGAAAACAATGTTGCATGTCTTATGAAGTTAGGTCCTTTAGGTGCCTCGTCATTTCACGTTTTCCACACCTTTCAAATTATCACAACAAACAACACTTTTGCTCCTGCGTCAAAACATTGTTGATTCTTTCCTCGGTTAAATCATCTCGCACCATTTTGACTGCGCAAAAAAAAAACATTTACAAATACTGGCACAGAATATACGTATTCGATCGTGACCAAACTTGAACTGACTAGAGACTTTCCTTTCTCCTAGATGTCAAACCACAGTAGAAGCGTACTGTTGACACCTCGGCAGATCATGATACATATTTATAACTATGAAGTATTTAAGTATTAAATCACCATTGTGAACTTTAGCCGTCTCCAGAAACATCTCCACACTTGTTTTATCTTCTGCAGGCTTCCAGTTTCTTATGCGCAAAGCTGAGGTGCCTCTACACCATCCAACCACCTTCACTTGCCTCCCAATACTCCTTCGTTCTACAATAGGCTGGCAGTTAAAGATAGACGCCTCTTAGATAGACGTTTGTCATTCATTCTTGCTGCGTGGCTAACCCGAGGAGTCGTCCCAATTGAAAGTGTCATGTATAGGCTCTTCAAACAATGGTAACATAAAAGCTGAATCGTCCGTGTATGCTAGTTCAGTATAGCCAGTCTCATTACATCTGTGCCCATTACAAACAATTTTGACTATTTTTATATTAAATGAGAGTAACATAATACAAAATAAAATCAGTTTACTAATAATGGAAATAAACAGGGTTGCAAAAAATTGTAGGGTGGTAAGATTGCGCTACACCACACATATTTAATATTGCTATTGACTGATGGCAGTCAAGGAGTACAGATAATATGAGTAAATTTAAGTAAAGAAACTGTGAAAAGCATGGACTAGAATGCATTGTCGGTCAGAACCAATCGCATTGCTTCATTTTGAATCGAAATACTTTGTATATGGAGCGAAAGAAGGCAGACAGTTAGTATCTTGTCAGCAGAAAATACCTACCTACCTATCTTACCATACTTAACACATAATATTAAGAATAACTAGTATTGCCTTACCTTCTCTGACACTGTTGATAAATTCCTCAAAATTGGCAGCATTTTCCTTTTTTGAATTCAACAAACTTATAAATTTAACATACAAATCATTTTCCATTTCGATTTTCAACTTGGAAATCATTTCAAACTCTTCTATTAATCCCTGCATTTGCTTTGCAAGTTCTTTCGATTCTTGTTCTTGATTTTTCAATTTGTCATCAGCTGCTTCTTTCATTTGTAGCAGGGTGTCAACCAAAATAGCAGTTCCTCCCTCCTGCGAATGTTTGGTTAATTTGACAACTCCGTGAATAATATTAATATTGCTCAATGGATCTGCAATTTTCCACTTCAGTTCATTGTTTTTTAATTCAAAAATAAACTCATTATCCTTCGAGTTAGTGGTCAGGGCATTTTTTGTATTTGTCATGTACTGTTCTTTGGTCATGTTTAAGTTTTCATAATAATGGCTAAAATTTTCTGGGGACAATTCTCCTCTCCAATACTGATCGTTATTGATTAATGTTAATTTCGCATTGTCACCCCAGAATACGATAATATAGTAAGGTATTTTACAATCATTCATCGACACTTTTGCTATAGTCGCATTTTCTATCGCAGTACAATTTGTCTTTTCCATTTTCAATAGCCTTTAGAAGATTATATCATCTCAATGAATTGAAGGTGGCCTGTTGCACTTTCAGCTGTAAAAATTAAATGTATTTTAAAAATGTCCAATAAATGAATATTATGGGATTATCATTATACTGTTGCTCGTTGATTTGCCAAAGACATCGGTGTCAAGATTATATTACATAATCTTTATGTAAATCCCTTTAATTAAAATAAGTCATTTTATCTTTATAATACACCTTATCCATAAACCAATATTATCATAATAATTTAACCTAATGACATTCATTTATAACTTTAACTTTCTCCAATCTTTAGCGAAAAAATACATTGTATGTAAGTAAAAAGCAATAAATATGTATTTTTAAATAGTAGTTATATAAAATTACATGACCAAATAAAATTTTAAAGAAATACGTAAACAAAATATCAAATTTTTTAACAACCTTCCCATCACAATTAGAAAAATTACGGACTATCATAAATTTGTAACTGAAGTTAAAAAAATATGTACACAGACTAACTGAAACATAAATTAACTCGAATATACTCCTTCTCTATACACGAGTCTTATTCTCATAGAGAAGAAACAAATGTTAAAATATATATATATATCCACTGATTATTGAAATTGTATTATATTTTTAATATTAATATAAAAAAATAATCAAGATAGTGGCAAGAACCATCATACAATAATAAATATAAAAGGCTGTAAATAGGATTAAATTTACTTTTAAAATTAGCAACATTAACTTTGTGGTTAAAATTCATAAAAACAAAGATAACAAATAAAAATAGGATTAAATTTAATTTGTTAATCAAATTCAATAAGTTAAAACTGACAAAAATATCAGCAATTAAGCATTAAAATCTTATGGAGCTCATCTCATGGTTCAGAGAATCTCCCAGGTCCTGATCCTGTTTCCTGTCACAATAAATATAGTCTCATCGAGAAAGTAACAACTTTTATATTGATGCTTAACCTGGAAGAATCAAACTAAACCAACATTATACTGAAGGCGATTGATTGCACAACTTGTATGACTGGTAATGGTGATGGTCAGATGATTGTAATGGATTATAACAATGATTAACACACTAGAAACTGTAGAAACCCAGCAGTTAAATTTCAGTTACCAATCATTGTTACAATTAAATGCAACCACAGTCATAATAACAGTTTACCATTACTTTTTGGCAATGTGCAATACATATTGGATCAACCATTTTCCATTCAGACATTGGGAAATGCAATATTACAGAATAGTACAAATAAGCCTGTTTAGATTAGTATCAGACCAGCATAACAATCTGTACAGAAAATCCCCCACTCCGCAGAACACACAACCAAATTTAGCTTTATAAAATTCTAACATTTTTTTAGATAACTAATTAATAACTACTGTGTATGATTTTTTGTGTTATTCTGTCACAGTATCTGATTTCTTTGGCTAGATTTAGTATTACAAAATCAAAAATTACATTATACATCGGTGACTGGCTGCTGTGATATTTTAAATGTCCTGGTTTTAAATTTGAAAAATATTGTCATCTTACTATTTGAAACGTCAGTCAAAAAGATTATATTCTCACCCCAATAGTCTAGAAAACGCCACATTAGATTTTAAATATGAAATCTTGAGAACTTATTCAACTAACTAAAATACAAATACTTTACCAATTATTTGATTGATTACTAGGGTAAGGGCTCGAAGTAATGATTTTCTGAAACTAAAAATGCGCAAAAACATCTATCTAACATTCTGCTACACATATTTTATCACAATACAATAACCAACATAAATATGTAACCTATTGGATGATGTCCAACTTGATGAAAAGATTACTCTTCAATTTTGGCCTTAAATTGTGCCTTTATTTATTTGAAAGTTTATCACTAATTTAATAAAATGGGGTAGAGTTTATAAGAATAAATACAAAAATAAGTCATTTTTATTGAATTGAGTACCTGCATATATTTTCTTATTAAAAAAAGTTATCATAAATAGTGAGCACATCTCAAGTGGAATATTATCATAACTCTTGACCAAGTAAACATTAAGGGTCCGTAATATTAGAGCCAAATTAAATAAAGCAACAAGCATATTGAATATAAACCACACCTACTCTGTTAACTGGGCGTATGTTGTGCGATGACTATATCTCTTATCTATGATGCAATGTTTTAAACGGATTAAAAGCTGAACTTCGCAACTTGTTTAAACTTGTCGAATTGAAAACAACCACAGAAGAACGCCATGAAGAAAAAATAACAATCGTTCATGTTTTGACATTTCACATTAACCAGCTGTTTACAGTTATCTATGTCCACTCCAGATAATATCCACTTCTTTTCTTATCTATGCTCTCCACTCTATGTGGCTTTATGCCAGGGTGCGTTCAAATCAGAGCTATAATTCATTGACGAATATATTTTATTCAGAGTAAAATGACGCAACTCGTATGTATGAGTAAGTACTGACCATTATATTTTACCAACAAATCTTGAGACGACATATCAAGTTTAAAAGTAAAGCATGAGAGAGAACTATCAAAGTATCTAATCCGTTACGCCGACATAATATAAAGGAAATGACAAAATTATCATTTGATTTAGCTGTGATAATCTTGCCATACCAAATACCTGGGACTAAAACAAAATAACCGGGGAAAAATGGTTTCGTTCCTCCATGACAAGAAATGCTGATTTCCCTTAACAATTGCTTGGACTGCTCTTATGCTAGTAGTCCACTTTTGCCGAATCATGGCGAGAGAAGCCAAGCACGAGAATAAACTGCAGCTTTCGGCTTGCATTGCCTATTCTTGTGCCATTTGCCCTCACCGCGAGTGTACAGCCAGCCCTCGAATTTTCTCGCTTCGCCTCGCATACCTCGCCTCGCCTCGTCCTCGCTCCGTTCCCCGGTCGGTTTTTTGCATAAGTCATACCAGCAACCCTCTCTCGCCGAGACTCGTCGAGCGAGGCGTTTGCCGAGGTGTTGAGACAACCTGAGTCAACACGAGAATAGGCGATGCAAGCCGAGAGCTGCAGTACATCCTCGTGCTCAGCTCTTTTCGCTATGCCTCGGCGAGAGTGGACTGCTGGCATCAAAGGGCAAGAGAGGCGAGAGCTAGAGCGCAAGGAAAACGCAGTGCATTCTTGTCGCGTACATTTGTGTCACGTATCTTGACTTTTGATATTTGTCATATTGTCTAGTGATTTTTAATTTAATTGTACATTTTTGGAAGTATATGGGATTCTGTGTCTATGATATGGGATCCCATGCATACTTTTTTTTTTTTATATACCATAAGGATAAAAAAATGAACGGTGCTTGGCCCCGCTTGAGTAGTATTCTTGATCATTCAGTTGATGATTTAAAAAAGAAAAAAGACTCCCTCATGGCTATTTTAGGAGACATTTGTGTAAAAATATAGCTTCCATCCATCAGACCAGGAGCGGGTGTGAATGACATTTATAAACCAGTATGGTAAGCTTATGAAATCATGGAGGCTTTTCTTGGGTCAGTATATGACTGTACTTAATTATTTAAATATTATATTTTGCTTACTTATTTTTTACATAACTACAAAGTATTAAAAATATACATAGGTGCCTAATTACAATTACTACAAATTATTAAAAAAATATAAAGTAAATTTTTCTCTAATTTTAGTAGTGCCTCGGTAAATGCCTCGCTCGAGAAGCCTTGGCGAAAATATACTTTGTACCACTCGGGTCTCGGCACCCCGGCGAGAGTGAACTGCTAGCATTATAATAAATATTATACCTATCTAAGTCATAACCCAAAGATCACAATTGTCTAATCGCCTGACTGCTTAGATGGACTATTCGCTCATAAATAAGGTATTTAAGAGATATGATAGGCCGTTGATTGATAAGAGAGAATGATGATAAGATAGTTACTTACTAATACAGATGACTACGGAACCGATCGTCTGAGTATTTATTATAATTTATTACACACACACGACGAAATGATCGTTTGAACACATCTGCGCGAAGTCTTTGGAAAGATATTTCATTGCAATCGTTTAACAATACCAACAATAAAAACTCGGGCCGTTGGCACGTTCAAATAAAGCAATTTAACGGATTGTGTTCGAGGGACGAGCCAGCGTCTTGTACGATGACGACTTAAAGTTCAAAAAATTATTTATATTTTTTTTAATCGAAAGTCAAAAATGCATGTCCTAGCGTGAGAAAGATCATGCAGTTTTGAACAAAGCTATGTGTGTACTAAGAAATAATAATATCTGTGTTTATGCACCTGGCCCAGACAACATTAATAACAAAAATGATAAGAATAATGTAAGGACTTAGATTGTAGATAATGATAAGCAGGGCGGTACAAAGATAATTAATTTAGTATGAAATAAAATTAGCGATCCAGAAAAAAATTATTTTTAACTAGTTTATTGGGGGGTATAATGATTTGAATTAGGGGTATTGAAAAATGCTCGTGCTGACGTCATCTTTTAGGTTGTATTTATCACAATACTTCGCAGGAATAGGTTGTAGGCAGGGGCTTAACTATACTAATGCTGCCAATTGTATTGGAGCCCACGTTTGAAATCGATAATTTCGTGAGTATCTTCTTTCCCAGTGGTATGGTAATAACAAAATTCCACCACAACACGAAATGGAATTATAAAATTTTAGAAATCCCTACTAACATTACATTGCAAAAGCATTATCAATGTATTCAATAGCAGTACCCTGTTAATGTATCGGGTTAAGGCAGCGGTGGGCTGCCAATACGTTAACAAGGGGCTCACTTAATCTCAGAGCTATTCGCGGTGTTCAGGGGAAGGGGTGAATTTTTTTATCACTCTTATACAATTATACGCAATAATTATTAAAGCAATCGAATGTTACTTAATATACCTACTTATTGCGTAATAATACGCAATATACCGTAAAATAATTAATATCACTAACTGAAAAAAGTACAAAGTAATTAATATTAGGAACTTTCCCTCTCAAAACTGCACACAATTACGGTTAAGGGGAAAAAATGTGCACGTGTGAAGTATGAAGGATAATCGTTCACAAAATTGTTGCGTTGAACATCTAAGAACATCTGGAAGAAATATTTTACGAGAAATTTCAAAAGTTAACAAAGTCTTATGTTTCATAATATATTTAAACCATCTACAGAAATTGCAGTTAGGTACTGATTTGATCTGAGAATATTGTTTTTTCATAATTTAACAAGGGGCTCGCGTGAGCCCCTCCGAGCCCTCTCCAGCCCACCCCTGGATTAGGGGCCAGACCATCGCTATAAAATGAAAATTGCCTTAAAGCGAAACGAGTCTTTTTTTAAAAATATTTATTTATTAATTTGATATAAGTACAATGATACAATACAATAATTTTATTTTCATGCTACACTTCTCTTGTAAGCATATACTTGTGCAGAGTTTAGAGAAGTTTAAATTTCAAGTATATATTAAGTTTTTTATTTCATAAAAGTGTGAATATTATAGAAGACAAGATACTAATTTAGTTCTAACTATTTAAAGGACAAACCACCCAGTTCTAAAATTCGTATATTTTATATACAATACTAATTTTGTGGGCTCTTATTGTATTCTGCATTGGGGACCAATATTTTGTAGTTACGCTACTGGTTGTAGGATATAATGGTTGTCCCTAAACCTGGAATACCATTTCGGCTTCGTCAGGGCTATACATTATAGCCATATATTTTACTTATGATGTAAAATTAACCTAACTTATCTTCGAAAACGAAAACGAAACGTACAACGTTGTACGCCAGTCCTGACGAAGATACGTTAGTATCGAAACCGGTTGACGTGTAAATAACTCATAATGACACATACAATTTTAGAAAACCTAACTATTTATTGTGTAGTGCACATATATCATACAAAAATAATATTATATTTATTTTTTACTTATACGACCTTTGTACTTTCAGCTGCACTGACTATTCCACTGATGTGCTATCTAGAGCTAGCGAGTAATCAAAATATTGAAAACAAAATTTGATGATTATATAAAGAGAGTTGTTAAAGATTTGTCTTATTCCTTAATGGTTGAACTCATGAATTTATTTTTTTACTAAGTGTTCACATTTTCTGTCGGAATATATTTCCTATATTTTTGGGGCTTACACAAATGGAATGTGATTTTCGAAACGTTGGCGGGTGACGTTGCTGCGCAACGACTTTTAACTTTTTATCAAACAAAAGAAGCGAGACAGCTGTGTCTGCGCGCATTGTTTATCGTGTCGAACTAGTCGAACGCGCAATTCGCAGTGTGTTTAAAAAAAAAACTAATTTTGTTGGTGTTTCCGTCACGTTATCACATCGCGTATTCGCGAGGTGTTGTTATTCCGGTATTGGAATGTGAATTATCAAGTGTTTTAGATGTGACTTACCGCGATAGGCGACAACATGGTTAGCATCAACAAGAACTTTAATACTGGCCAGTCGGTAAGTTCATCGAAAGAAAACAAATTATTGCGGTGTGATATTTGTTTTGAGTTTTAGTGTTTCATTTTTAGGATTTTACCAGGTAGCGTATTTTGAAAATAAAGGTAGTTCATTTATTTTCAGGGCGCGACATTTTTCAACACGTCTGAAGAAGATGGGCGTTTGGTAAATCAAACTTCGACACAGCCGCATCATTTTGAACCCCTCAGTACTATCAGATTCTCTACAATTCATATCATCGTCTCCGCGGCAATATCTATCGTAGGAGTTGTTCTCGCCGTGAAGGAGCCCGACGCGGAACACAGATGCCGTTCTTATTTTATTATGCTCTACCTACATGCCGCTTTCTGGTTCTTTACCTTGGTGAGTCTAAATACTTTTATCATTTTATCTAATTATAGAATATTTCATGTTTACTCAAGTTTTTTTGTTTATATTCAACGACGAGAACTTTCATCAGAATTTTCACAACTTTCTCAACTACGAGTAGAAGCGCACGCTCAGATGGTGTTTTGTTTATTAGTTATTATTACTCGTAAAATGATTGACACATTTCGTTATAAAATATAGATTAAAAATTCGACAGTAGTGGGAGGTGCAAGTAATGTTCGAGCTATTGTCTCATTGAAATTAAGATTATATTCACAATTTATAAAAATATATATAAAATTATAACTATATGATAATAATAAAAAGCACCTTTGGAATTTTTTGGTTTCTGTGTTGGAGTCGTGTTTTTATAGATTCCTGTGATTTGAAAATTAAAGTCTCTGTAAAATATGGATACTCATATTTCTTAAGTAATTTGCATTACTGCCATTTTCATTAATAATTAATTCTTAATTTAATTAATTTCTCAAGGTTTCACTGCACTGTCAACAAGTTGATTAAGGTGACCAACTATTTTTGGTACAAATGAAGTACAAATGAATTTTTTTAAATAATTTGGTAGTACAGTCCGTACTTCTAAAACTCTGATTATGAACAATCGTATGGAAAGTACAGGTTTTAAAAGGAGTATGGTTCACGAAAAAGGAGTAAGTTTGGTCACCTTGATTTAATAGACCCCTG
>CM062861.1:26290400-26332369 GCA_031772225.1 Eubasilissa splendida | reverse complement strand
GTGGATAGTTGATGGTACGCGAAAAATAATCAGCAATGGCGGACAAAAGTAAAAAAAAAATCAGTCATAAAAATATCATTTAAACTATTGTATTTTTCCTATAATTTTTAATTTAAATTAATTATATACAGTACAGTTGTTAATACGTACAGTCGATGATCGAAAATCATCAGAAAAATTATTACATTTACCGTGTTTAATTAATTTTATATATATATTTTTTCTATTAATATCGGTAATTTTTGGAAAAAAATTGTCTGCGGCGCATTTCATTTTGTTTTATACAAATAATTTAATTTAATTCTATGTATTTTTTTTAATAAAAAATAGTTAAAAAAAATACTTCTTTAAATGTCCTGGTTTTGAATTTCGACAAGAAATGAGCTTCGGCACCTTTTCTTTAAAAAAAAACATTGTGATATGTAAAGTTCAAATGTCTCATTTTTATCAGAAAAAATAAAACCTTTGGTATTTTTTAATAAACTTAATTAAATTGAGTTCTGGGAAATATAGTCACCCTATAAAATTTATAATGCAAATAGAATAACAAATTTCTCGAAATACAATCATTTTTACGAAGTGGTACAATTAAGCGTGATGTACTACCAAGTGGTACGCGAGCCTAAAAAGGTTGGGAAACGCTGACTTAGGTGGTTTGGTCATATGCAACAAATGAATGAGGAGAGAATGGTAAGAAAGATATATGACGCAAGTGTTGATGGCACCAGAAATAGAGGACGTCCGCGGAAGACTTGGCACGACCAGGTAAACCGGATACTGGAGGATGGTCCTGTTAGAAGCCTCAATAATCGGCGAGCTTGTATGAGATGATGTATGAATGCGGATGAGGCGAGAATTGTGTGTCAGGACAGAAGAGTGTGGGGCTCTATCGTCTCTGCATGCCCCCGCGGAGAAACGGCGTGATGTGGTAAATTAGTTAGATAACTGAATTTATGAACATTTTTAGAACCAGAAACATATGTAACGCGTTTCTTGTCAGATTTAAGATACAAATGTGTAGGTAATTTTGTTTTTCATTTTTGTGTTGATTATGATTTTCAATAAGATAAGGAGTCATGTTTTGTTTCGTATATTTTACTATCTTGGACAGTAAACGAGTAACATTAGAATTTTATATTAATACCTTGCTATAATGACCAGACTATGACCGTAAAGCAAAGTAATGATTTGTTCAGTTGCAAGTAGGAATATATATATATATATATGCTTAAAAACGTAAATTGTTATTATTATAGAATATTTAAGAAGATATAAGATTAATTTTGTACTTAATATTTTTTTAAATATTCTTCCTTGTAGTACCTACTTAATATTCTTCTATCTTATATACCTAAATATACATCTTATGATACAACACATAGATATATAGGTGGCCTGTATTCCATTTTGCATTGGGGCCCAATATTTTAGTTACGTTACTGGCATACGTCATTCAAAAAGAGGTAATGTCCCCGTTTTTAAAATTGATAGAAATACCTAAAATACTTCCACCTTAAAATGTTTCCCTTTTTGGTTTGTTCAGCTTCACATATCTACCCAACTCAGAAAACCCGCGGTTTTTGAACGAAAGAGACGTTATCGTCGATGACGTAAATCTATACGACTATATTTTCATTCTTTCATCAGAACTATGTTTTGAGATTATTAATATAGTATATGTTATCCCAGAACGTTAGAAATAGCGTTAGAATATTTCGGGACATTAAAATATTCAGTGTAAAAAGTTGTCTTATTAACTGTCATAGGTGGAATGCAATATATCAAAACGTTGTTACGGGTATTGATATGTACAAGTGTCAGAGATACATACCGCGTTTTTTATGTTGATATTAATGTTGTTCTTCGTTAGTAATAAACGCTTATATCTTAAATTTTGTTTTATTTTAAAATGATCTCCGCTTAAATTATTTTCGTAATAAATGAGGGGTTGCGAACCACTATTCTAGATTATACATACACGAATAGTGCTTATCTACCATTAAAAAACAATAAATCATGTACTTTATGTTACCTTTAATCTTATTGCTTTGAGTGTAAGGAAAAGAAAGAAAAAAACTGATCATCTGAATTTAGATTTGTATAATAAATGAATTAATATTTAAAAATAATACAATGTATGTTTAAATAGCTGGTGAACCGATTACAGGTAAGAACCGAGTACCCGCGTCTGAACCGCGGTCCTCTCGTCCACTCCTAGAGAAACGATATTAAAATGATTGCTCTTCCGCAAATATCGCATCTGTTTGAATTATACAACGGGCAAATATTCCCCGCGCAAATATTTGCTCTTGCGAGAGCCGGAGAGGCGGTTTGCACGCTCAAAATTAAAAGCACACAATGAAAATAGGGTTGAGTGTATGTTGTAAGGTATTTGCGCACGCGACCGTCGGATGGCGCTAGCAGTGCCGCGCGCGAGACGCCTCCGCCATTTTCACATTTTCTTGAATTTCAAACTGCTGCGTAGCGTGCGGTGTATGTTTGTACCTGCCAGTGAGTAGGTAGAATTAATATTATGCAATTGGTACTTACATCGTGTAATATCATTATTGTAGACATGGAAGGTAAATTTCTTAATAACTATAAGAAACATTAATTCATAAGATGCTTTAAATTATTAATTTGCCAGTTTAAAAAACCTTTTTTAGAGCTTATAAACATATATTTAAATAGCGAACTTATAATTAGGTATATAATAGGAAAAATATTTTTAAAGGTCACGTTAGAAGAAAAAGTTAGCAATCTTCACTTGAAAAGTTTTAAAAATTAGTTCATTTTAGAATCTAAATTGTTTTTATATCCTCATTTTTATTAACTGCATGATTATTAAAAAGGCTCTGAATTAATTTTTAAATACATTTGATTAGTTTCTAGCGTTTTTCTCAAAATCAATATACTGCCTTTGCATATAATAATACCTATTATACGAACCGGTCTGTGATTCGGGAAATTATAAGAATTATGTTAAATAAAGTATATTGGAAAACGTATTATTTCACGAGAATGTACATTAAATTCACAATAAATAGAGAATTTTAAGAAGTAGTGAAAAGAAGTCAAATTGCTTGATTAAAATTGAGACCACGTAAAAAATTATCAAAGGCACTTTACAATTCAAACACATCTAAAATCAGATTTATTCCAAGTCCACAATTATTAAAAATGAGCAATCATGGAACGGTATATAATTATTTCCATCCATCCATTTATTTCTAGCACCAAAAATAGACAACGGTCTAAATGCAAAAGTGAAAGATTGCAACCATAGTCTTGCATATTTTTCACGAAAAGTGCAGTTCTGGCTCCACGAAATGGGGAGAAATTACGCCTAAGAATAAAACTGCTACAACAGTATATTGAATTACCTAATTGCATCTCTTGATTAACTGTTTATATATATATATATATATATATATATATAAACAGTTACATTGATCATTGCACTTTGCTTACTGTTATACCGGAGGAACACTGTCTGCTATAATACAGTTAATTAATAGTGTAGCAGGCAGGGTACCCAAATATATGTCTTACTTTCTTACTGATATGTTGTATTTACTTTGTCAAATTTTATATGCATACCCTCGGTACATTTGTCTGATAATTGAAATATTACTCAACACTCATAGTAATTAACTAGGTGAAAATGTATAGTTAATGAATATTAATTTGGAAGAGTAATACGTCAGACCGTTAGACATTATTTATCAATGTAAATATATAATACACGTAAAAAGTGAACCTAATAAATGTATTATTATTATTATTATTATTAGTATTATACCTAGTAACCAGTGGCGTAACTTGAAAAATTGGGCCTCAAAGCAAAATTGAAGAAGGGCAATGAATCAATGAATAATGGAAGGGTTCGTTAAAGATGTAAAAATATTAAGTACTACGCAATTTTATCCATTAAATATTAAAAAAAAAATTGTCGTCTTGTCTCCTATAATATAATAGAATATTAAATGTACCTAAATATTCACATCTATGTGAAAAAAAAAACAATAGTGTGTTTTAAGTAAATTATGTAGCACTAACAACTGAAAAAATCCTCGCTACACTTTACAGCGAAAGGAAATTATCTGGTCCGTAACCTAATGTATTAGCGGAATGCTATTATATACATCAAATAAGTTTTCGTAATATACGTGAGAAATTATATATTAAATTTTATAATTCCATTTTGCAGTGGTGGATCTTAATTTTTTTTTTAAATTCCATTTCAAATTGTATTGTTTTGACACGGTACTCTCGCCGCATCCACATCGCAAATTTTCATCCACGTCCGTTTATGCATTCACGCCGGTGGATTGTTAAAACTTCTACTAAGACCATCTTCCAGTATCTGGTAGGATTCAGATTGTTTTGTTGTGACCCATCAATTGGCAGTTGCATGATGCACAAGACTTGACAAAAAATAATAATTTAATAATAGACACATAAGGTAACTTTATCTTTTTAGGTACCTATATAGTCGATTGGCATTTATTTACCTATGTGGATTTCCACCCACTTTCCCGGGGAGGTGCTACTTTTGATTGGTAAGCTATTTATTAACCTCCTCGAAGTCATCCCTTTTACCAATGTGAACAAGCTTATTTAATAATATAATACTTCTCAATACAGGTGTAGTTTAACTACAAATAGAAACACATACATTTAATAATCAGCTAATAGTCTCCACCTCCCCTCTCCACCGGGCCACGGGTAACTGACTGCACTACCCCACCACACCCCGTATCATTCTGCATCACCCGGCGGGAGTGACGTAATCGTTTCCGTCTCAAATTTTTGTTACCAATCGATATATTCACATCGAAAGGTTTTCCAGGTTAGGACCATTTGTTAAACATCTATGACTTGTATCTTCTCTGCACACTGAAATGGTCACGTATCAGTTAATATAAATCAACTATCTACCGGTATGCATCTATGGTTGAGTTTTTAAACCTCTTTAGCGCGCGGTTTATTTATGTTCGCCGCGCCGCGGGTGTATCGCGGGAGATCGCGAGAAGGTAAGTGAAACGGAACACAGGCTTATTAAATAGCCTGGGAGGTGGGAACACGGGAGCAAAAAGATAAAGAGAGTACAAAATCAACACGCCCAAACGGAAAGCGACGGTGCCAGAAAAGGGTTTTCCGCCAATGCTGACAGCCCTAGCCCCAGTCGACATCAGGAAAATACACGAAATCAGACTAACATTTTGGCACTCTATATGTTTATATATTTTACTCTCAATGAGAGCAGTCGTGAACATGCAACTGCGGTTAATTATGGTGGATGATTTATCGCCCATTTATAAACAATTAGGATTTTATGAGAAACGTTTGTTAAAAGTCTCGCGCAAGATTTACTGCCAGATACGTGATAAACTAACCGGAGAATGGAGATGATTTGACAGTAGCGTAACTGAGCCAGTGCAATGCACCGGGACCCACGTTACATAGAAGACTAAATTATACTATTAATAATTTTTAACATTCATTATACACGTACAGCAAAAAATGGCATTATAAAATTTAAATAATAATTTCTGTAATACCCGCTAATATTTTGGGGTCAGGATCAGACCATCGCCGCAAAGCGAAAATTTCCATAAAGGGAAATAAGGATGCCTAAAGACATACTTTTATTTTTCATCATGTACTAGTGAGTGTGAATATTATAGGAAAAAAAATGTTTTTATTATATAATTAATAATTCGCATAGTAAACACATTTTATATAGGGTGGACAATTTACAAGTATACAACTTATTTGTGCCGCCATTTTGTTTTTTTTTTACATTTTTTGACAAGTCATTGGTTGACACGTCAAATGAATCAGTTCGGCCTGGAAAACATATGGTTCCAATAAGACGAGACTACACGTCGTACGGTACGAGACATTGTCGAAATGTAAAAGACGATGTTTCCAGGTCGAAATTAAAAAATCTAATGTTCAAATAGTAGTGAAGATTTCCAACCTCAATAGGCGGTGTAACTCTGAAAAGGATGAGGATACATTTATTTATTCGGAAAAGTAATCTGCTTACCAGTTGTCAAATGTGTCAATAGTTATTTAGACTTGTGACAAATACCATTTCTGTCATCGGTGACGTTGCAATCGGATCGTATGTAATCGGTTTGTGCGGCTGGTGAAATGTTGGCAGAAAAGTCTAGAAGAAAATATTAATTAGAAATAGAAAAATTAATATATTTCCCTCACGGAAAACAAAACTTATCTTCGATCCTTATATACATAAATATATTACATCGATGCCTATTTCATGAGGTGTTGCAATCCCGGCCTTGCGCGGGATAACCACTTTTCTAAAGAAGATTTAAGTTGGAACTGATATAAAAATGTTTTCTTTTAATGTCGGATAAATGCGTGTGATAGTTTTATCGTTTTAGTTTGTACGAATCTAACGGCGAATAAAATATTTATGCGTGTAGCTTATGCTGTATTTTTTCATGTACTCATACTGTCAGAATTTGTCGTGTGTTGTGTGTGCGTAGGTAGTTTCTTCCCGTTTTCTGCACCCCGATGCTCGGAAATAGTTTGACATTTGACTTGCGAATGTCAATTAATGTTTAGAACGGTTTCAGTTGAGTCAGTTATGTAAACTGTGGATGTACAAGTGTGGTTATAACGTATTAGTTAGTTCGTGTTAATTTTTTACGTGTAAATCTTTGCAAATGAAAAATGCAAAGTTAATTTTATGAAATATGTACGATAAAAAAATTCAAAATAAATTTGATAAAAGGATTCTCAGTATTGTTCATGTTTGATAAGTACATTACAATGTTTGATCAAAATACATTAAAATCGTGTTTTTATCTAAGTGTTTTATTGTGGTTATGTGTCGTTGATGAAGATTCCACGCCGTTCTCAGGTGAGTCAATGTCATTAGTTGATTTTCTTTGTTTTTATTAATTAATGAAGTGATGTCTTTATTTTTTGTAAACTATTTGTTAATTCTGGCTTTACATTTTTAAATAATTGGCGGCACCGCGTATATACAGAATCATTCTACATCACCATTAATTTATTGAACTAAATTTATGATTTTTTTAGTATTATTTTTGTGTTTTTGGGTAATTCAATTTGTGTTCAAAATTTTTTAAATTATTTATCTCAATGAAAAAGCACGGTATGCTATTAAAGAGTGAAATAACAGTGAGCAACTAATAATGAGTTTAGTACACTTCAACAATAACGCAACAGAATGAAATGTTATGTAATATAAGTACTCGATAGAAAATTTCATAAACTTATAATAGATTATTTTTATTCATTTTTCTGTAGTACTTATTTATTGTTAATGTAGTCAATCCAGGCGACCTTTCGATCAGCGTTACGGGTGTGCGAAAGTATACAATCGATGGCTTCTTTAACGTCTAGACTTTTGAGTCCACCGAGCAGCCCCCCATTACATTTTATTGCCCTCTAAGAGATGCCCAGGCTTGTCTCGATTGCAGAAGAGATTTTTCATTTTCCGTTTCAATTCTAATATAATAACATAGTCTGGGCCTCAGTACACCTACAGCTAGCAGCAATCTTCCATTGAATAGGTATATTTAATATATGATTTTTTAAATGAATTATGTTGAGCAGATACTGTAAATATACTTTAATTTCCGAATATAGGGTATAACAGACTTAGTCCACAATATTTTTTGGGTGGATGTCTGACTAAATTACGAGTCTAAAATGTTCAAGGAATATGTTCAAATACTGTAATGTTACGAAAAATATTATTGTTTGAAATTTTTACAAAATCGTGTTAAGCTTGAAGTCCTTCGAAATAAATATTTGCGAAATTGTTCCAATATTAATCTATATTTTTGATTCAGGCTCTAAATTATCTAACATAAAATAGTTTTGCGCTTAAAATTCAATAAACTTTTTTTTTTTTTAAATACTTATATCTCTAACATGGTTTTAGATTAGGCACATATCTCTTGAGCATTTTCGACTCGTAATTAAGTCAGGAATCCACCCATAAAATATTGCGGACTAGATATGTTACACTCTGTATAATCTGTTCAATATATTTTATTTTGTCTGTAAGTTGTTAGATTCTTGAAATAACTAATAAAATTCTTTAATTAATGGTCTCTTGCGCTTGCACCCACGTCCAGTTAAAAGAAAGATAAAACAACTTTCTCAATAAGACATTTTATTTCTATCTATTTATTTATGGGCCATCATTTGCTTTTACAGTGTAAAATGTTAGGAATTCTTTATTGTTTTTATATGTTTCATAACATTTCAAAACGCAAACGACAGATGATAATTAATTAATATCAATTAAATTTTAAAACGCAATCTTTTACTCGGATTTTGAGAAAAAAATATTGGTTTACTTATTTTCGAGAGAACTGTCAGAATTAATTTCTTTCTAGAGGTTTCATCACATAACACGTTATCGTGACCTTGGACGTACTAACGCATATAACATGTTATGTGTTACTATGTCCATATCAACATCCAATAAGGTATCATCTGACATTTTGATTAACCTTTACCATACCATGATGTAAAATACCCGAACGCAGCCATGCTGTCAACTCGTGTTACCGTAAACAACAGTTAGAAAAAATGTTTTTATTAGCTTAAATGGCTTTAATGGCTCGAATTTACTTTAAATATTGAGCACTCAATTTTGAAAAACTGATTAATTACATTATTTAGAGCATTCATAAAGTCCTATACAATGTGTCCTTCCTTCTTATCTCTCTTCATTTAATTAGTGAGAAAGAGATTATTATATTTGTATGTTTGTTGTTCTTTTCACTGTGAAAATAATGCGTGATCTCTGTCTTTCATATCACAAATGGTATTTTTACCAACGTATTAATTTTACAACGGAGTGAACGGAAAAAATAATTGTTTTTGGATTCCCTTTTCATAATTGATTTTTCACTGGTCATTCCTAAGCGCTAATATTTTCTTTAGGATTATCTAAAATGTGAATTTTATGTTGCATTTATTTACCGAAATATTACAGGTTTAATTATGATGGTAGACCTGTGTTACTGCATGGTTTGGGAAAGGTTAAAATTGACTTTTTTTATATAATAAATTCTGACAACAATTTTCTGTTTAAAACTGTATTACAAACATATCAAATTTCGTAGTAGTTTAAGAGACAACAAGATAATAAAGTAATATTTTTGTAGCACTTGTGATATTTTTAGAACAACAACTTTTGATTTGAATATGAATAAAATATACGAGTTATATTACACAACGCGCCCGTAATAAGGAATGAATTTTATTTTATTCCTCTAAATTATGTACGACATTTTTGTAAAAATTTCATACCAAACTTCGCGGAAGAAATCGAAAAATTAATATTCAAAACATCGAAGCCTCGACGACACCTCGTTGTGTTAATTGATAATATCATTATGGTTTGGTAAAATGATAGACCGGCTTCGAACCTATTTACAATTCTCTTTTCCTCCTTCTTGTCGGTATTGACAGAGGGACTAGGCTCGTAATGCACCTCCGCAAGTCCAGGTCCTGGGTCTCTCTACTGCTTTAGTACTCTTCCAGGTCTTAATTGACCTAAAGTTGTACCTAAAATAATCCCGTAGCCGAAGAAATGAAAGAATCTTTTTTTTTTTCAGGGAAGGTGCATTATCCAAATATAGTTGGATAATGCACCTTCCCCGGTTAGGAAAGAGATCCAGATTCGAATTCCGGTGGCGCAACAACAATATTTTTCGATTAAATTGATTTTATATGTATATCTTTCTAATTAATATATTTAATTCATATTTGAAAGAATCTTTAGTACATTGCTGTAGATAGAACCTCATGTGGTTGGATTTGTTACGGGATTGAGGCATTTGTGCATTGATATATAGTTTTAAAATTGAATTTATCGCAAAATACAAGACACGTGACTAAAAAGATTGCTAAAAAAATCTCACTTCTGGGAAGGATCAGAAGATTCATTAGTACTGAGTCTTGTAAAATAGTCTACAGCTCTGTTATTATTCCTCACATCAACTACTGCAGCAGCATTTGGTTTTTGGCTAATGAAGAAGAAATGTAACAATTGTCAGTGCTGCAAAATAAATCTTTGAGAATAATACTAAAAATAGATGTACTCGGATCAGTGCAATGCTGAAAGAGCTGAATATGATGACCTTTAAGCAGAAAATATATTTAAATGTAATGGTATTTATGAATAAAATCCCCACTAAGAAAATATCAGCAGAATTTATAAGAAAAATTGATGCAAATCAACATGAGAACGTACATCATACAAGAGGAAAAGACAGAATGAGACTGCCATTCAGGAAGAAGGGTAAATTTTAGATGATTTATGGATGATGTACAGCAGTGCGATGAATAGTTTTAATGAAATGCCAAAAGACACGAGAAAGGAGGAGAAACAACATAGATTCAAAATGAAACCAAGCAAATTTGTGAATGATAAGTTGTAGGAAAAATAACGATTTTGATCTTGTTAATATTAGAGCAAATAAAAATATACTTTTTTATGCACTATTTTAAAATAAATAAATATATTTTCACTTACTATTAATATTTTTATTTTATGTAATTGTGGATGGAGTGTACAAATAATTACTTAATTAAAATACATTTATAAAGTAGTAAAATAAATATTCCTAGGCTCGTGTTTTCATGTGCACTGGAATTAAGAGTCTCGCTAAAGGGGAGATAACTTATGAATTCTCAATGCTGGCAACTCTACCAAGATAAAATATTCATGGTTTGGCGTAGATAGACCGCACAGCTAGCTACACATATCACGGTATCTTGCTCAAGATTAAGAGCAAGTAAGTACTTTTTCCAGCCTCAATAGAACACGTTGAAATAATTTTAAAGCAATGTTTTTTGTATGTAATTTAACGTACGTATGTAATAAGATTTTATTAGATGAATCGTGAGAGCTCGAGTCAAACTAATCCAGGTTAGTGAAGAAGCGTTATCATGTACACAGAATTAAATAAGTCGCCAATCACACCGGGCCACGCAAATACCGAACACAAAAGCAAACACATCTTCATGGAGGGATTGTAAAATTTATCTAACACGTCACGAACTCGCAAAAAAATTCCATGACTTGTATTAGTTTGGAATCCTGGTAATTAAAAAAAATCCAGTGCTTACAATTAGTAGGTACTCTCACAGTTAGTTATGTGTAAACATCGCGTCGTGTGTGTGTGTGTGTATTGTGTGTACAGTTTACTGGGAAGGAAATAATGAATTTTATAATAATATATTTTTTAAAAATTGAAATTTTAATTTCTTAGAAAACCGATCATTTTAACTATTTATTTTATTGTATTTCTGTCAATATTTTTTTTTTGCGCATTGTCGCTAGGTATGTATTTTTATACATGTTTCGTTTCAAACAAACAAAAAATATCGATTACATTGACAATCAGATCTCTCATGGTTATGTGTAAACATTGCGTGCGTGCGAGTGTCGTATGTACAGTTCACTGGGAAGGATGGAGGGAATGCGATTTTATTAAATTTGTTTTTGACATTTGTTATTAAATGGTTGCAAGGCTTTGTTCTTTGTTTAGGTATCCATCCGTGAAATATTGTGGAGTAGGTATGTTATATTTTTGTCTTGTTAACATTAATTGTTTATTTTAACGTTTATTCATGATTGTGGATGTGGCAAGAATTGTGTGTCAGAACAGACGAGTGTAGCACTCTATGCTCTCTGCCTACCCCCGCGGAGAAACGGCGTGATGGTAAGTTAGTCAGTTACGCTAGTGAAATTTATCACAAAAACTACGTTGAAAACGTGTTTTATTTTCACAATTTTCTCAATCTCTACTGGAAAAATAGATATCACATACGTTGATCAAATTTGATGATAATGATATTGATTGGCTTAGCGTAGTTATTAAAGCTATATTAGCGAAGATATATTTTTTTGAAAGATCGATTTGGTTTTAGTGTTTATCGATATGTATAGGCACATCTTATTTGTTTTAAATGATTGTAATATAATCTTATTATAAATACGTATGTGGTAGGTAAAGTATAGGTAGCCGATTTATTTTTTGGCATCAATTGGAGTTTATATAGTACGCATGGAAATAAAGATATTTCGACACAATTCGATGTAATGTGGTGTTTGAGAGTTTCAGTTATTGTACATATTGTTGTCTTTGCAGGCGCACCGTACGTCATTCATGATGACGTGTAGTTGTTCATATGTCACACACGGAACCCGCTTCTTCCGAATGCACGCTAGGTTCTTTCAGTACCCACAATTGATTCGTTACTTTCAAAATGTGGCTTCATAATAAATCATCGTTCCTAAACGTCTTTGTCGTATTTTGTAATTAAATACGATCATTAAACCTCTTAAAAATACTCGTCATGTGTTCTCTATATACATATATAATATAATATAATACATGTATAGTAT
This sequence comes from Eubasilissa splendida, assembly GCA_031772225.1. Classification (NCBI taxonomy): domain Eukaryota; kingdom Metazoa; phylum Arthropoda; class Insecta; order Trichoptera; family Phryganeidae; genus Eubasilissa; species Eubasilissa splendida. The sequence goes on along the minus strand of CM062861.1, from coordinate 26,319,930 downwards.
ATAATATATAACATACATAAAAAAAATTTGCAGCTTAGAAATTAATTGGAGAATATATTCAACTCATTTATTGTGTTAATGTCATTATACAATCTACAAGTTCGTGAACTCGATATTGCTGTAGTAGGCATCTAGTCTGAATAATGCCATAACGTGTACAGTAATAGCAATTTCAAATCGGTTACCTCGTAATAAAACACTCTGTATATGAATGTTCGGATATTAAGGTCTGTAGACTATTCGAACGGCAATGGTGATGTTGCAAATGAAGTCAAATATGTTGAATGTGTCCGGCTGAGGACAGACGTCGTAGACTTCCGCGGCAAGCGGAATTTCTGTCATATTTATCTTGAAGATACCTATAGGAGAATTTGCAAATATTTGATGTGTCAATTCAGCCAGTGTTGACATTAAATTGTGGCTAATATACGAGTGTATACATTTAGGTGAGCTTTATGAGACGGGGCCGGAATTCAAATTTCGTATCCGGTGGAGCATTTTCGGAAGGAGAATTTATTATACGGATGACATGGCGTTTGTTCCGTAATTAAACAAATGTCGGCTTCCGCAATATAATATAATATAGGTTATTTGGTGTCCAATATTTGACAACCCCCGAATGTACTGTACTTACCCGACATCCGATGTAATTGCTATTTTTATACGAGGCATCCATTTTAACCCTTTCTATCCCGAATTAATAAACTTAAGCGCTTACCAACTGTACATTTTTTGTAGTAATTTTAAAAAAAAAATCTAGCTATCTAAATATTATTATTACCTATAATTTGTGATACTTTTAAGTACTGTCAGGCCTTACATGATGTACACAAAAAATGAAAATATATAGCATGGTACAAAAAATGGGAAAGAAATATTCTAAAACATTAAAAGAATAGTTAAAAATTTTAGGTTTTTTTTTTTTTAGTAATACAGGTGCGTCAAACCTAACCTTCAATTTCACCTGCCGCAGTGTTGACATAACAAAAAATAACTAATCTAAGTAGTTTAAGTAGTCTAAATAAATCGTCAGAGAATTGACACTACTTTAAGATATATGACGGCATAAAGTTGAGGATACTTATGATAGTGCCCTTAATAAACATTAAAATAATTTTCGCTGTTTGTACGTCGGTCACGCTTATTATTATTAATAATTACAATCGTCTGACATTTGAATGGATATTAAAAAATACTGCTCTCGTGACGTTACATTTTTTTTTAAATGAATAAATTGAGATTTGCGCTTCCAGTATCCAACCTATGTAGGTCTCTACATTCAAGGTATACCCAGCGGCGTAATCACAAAAATTTGCCCCCAATACAAAGAAGGCAATAGACGACAAAGCAAAATGGAAGGGCCTCTGAATATATATTGTATTATATAAGATATAAAAATATTATTAAACAAAATTGGTCACTTCACGTCATGAAAAGAAATAATTGTGAGTTTTTAGGCATTTATATAAATTAAAAACGCATCTGAAAAAAAAACCACATTTTTTATTTCCTATACATCGATAATATCTTCGTGCGTTTTCGTAATACAAGTGAAAAATGATTTTTTTAAATTTTATAACCGCATTTCATGCCGGCAGATATTTAAAATTATTATTGTATTAATATAAAAATTATTATAGGGCGCGGATTTTTTGGGCCCCTACCTAGCGTGGGCCCCAATGCACCGCATTGGGTGCATTGGCGTTGTTACGCCACTGGGTGTACCTACGTACTTTTAAATTGTACGTGATGTATAAATTACACTACAGTGTGCGTATACTTTCCCCGTATATGTGTTATGCGTGCGCATTCGACAAACCGATCGATGTTTCAACAAAAGTATTAAGAGGTTTTATCATTAAATTATTTCAAAGAAACCGTCCTATGCACAGACCACCAAATAAATAGACATGAACTGACGAAAATTCCTTGTCTCAAAATTTTCATTTTGGTGGCATGCACGTGATCACTTTGGTGCCGCTCACGCAATCAAAGAGCTCCGCGATTTTTTTTAAAAATATGTCTCGATTGAAACGAAAATTTTAAACTCTGACAATATAATGTAAAAAATACATCTTGATTTAATTTTCGAAGAGTAATTTTTTTTCTTCAATTTTATTATATATATACGTACATTATAATATTATTTTTTAGCAAACTGCATGACAGTTTTACGGAAAAGATTGCCTTTTACATAGTTATTATTGAGGTTCTATAAACAACATTTTTTAAATACTAATTTATACATATAAAATCAATTTTGTCGAAAAATATTGTTTTTGCGCTACCGGGATTCGAACCTGGATCTCTATTTCCAATCCGGGGAAGTACACTACCAATAGTGTTATAGCGCCAGTATTTTTCATGACAAATTTTCGAACCTATATGTTACACTTTTTCAAATTAATACGTCAGTCATTCCATTATTTTTGATTAATGATTAAACATTATTTCTACGGAATCACAAATACCTTTGAGTAAACCGACTGCAGACGCCAGAATTATCAATTCATTTTTATTAAATTTTATTATTTGTTCTCCGTAATAATATAAGTTGTATCAATGTGTCCATATGAATGATGAAATAAAAGTATGCGTTATCCTACACTTAATTGGTATGTTAATATAATATAGTCATTTCCATTTAGACTAGTGGGACACGCTTATAAATCGTGTTATAGTGCAGTTAAAATAAATTAGATTCTTTCGAAAAAATATATATAATTTTTACAGGGTGCAACAGATCTAGTCCACAATATTTTATGGGTAATACTATTACTGTTTAATTTGATAATTGTGTGTAAAATGTCCCTCGTCCCGCAAATAATGTTCCAAACCCCTCTCTAGTATGTATACACTTCATATCATGTCTATTCATTGACTAGTCTGCGGTCCTATGTTTGTTTCACGTTATTTTCAAATTCTCTAATCAATATTACTTACGCACAGAAAATGATTAAAGACTAGAGGTGTGATATGACCGACGGGGACGGACGCGCTTCTCGAGGGCACCGACATTTCGCAGCGAAGACAAATGAATGAAAACATACTTAAATCAGAAAGCTCGCAAACAAAACAAACAAACAAACAGTTGCTCTATTACGGGCACACGACGGAGTGGGTGCTCGCTTCCAATAAACTGTTGACAGTTGACAAACGAAAGAAAGCCACCTAGCGCCGCCATGTTTAATCTTTGCGGTCGGAATGATAATGCCGCGTTCAAATAGGCTTTATTTTTTAAAATGTGATATTTAGAGTTAAGCCGTCCGGGTATATCAATAATTAAACACCCCCCCCCGCGAATTCCAAACAAAATTTGGCGTGTAATAATATTGATGTTTGCGCCCGGCATATTTACAAGTTTGGTCTGGGACAATATGGAATTGCGCGTGCGCCGGCGGGACGCAGCGGCGGAGGTGTCGCGGACTAAACGGGATCTCGCTCTTTTATATTGTAAAGGGTAATTTTTGATTATAGATGCTGGGATAATTCATATTAAACACTATTATTAGGAGAACACATTCTTATTGTGAAATTGTAATTATTCAGAACACATAAGTGTGTGATATTTTAAATATGAATTAAATATTTTAATAATTAGAAAGATATACCATATAAAATCAATTAATTGCAACAACAATATTTTTCTAATTAATATATTTAATTCATATTTAAAATATCACAGACCTGTGTTCCGAATATTTACAACTTCACAATAAGAATGTGTTCTCCTAATAATAAAGTTGTATCAATGTGTCCAAAATTTAATAAAAATGAATTGATAATTCTGGCGTCTGCTATCAGATTACTCAAAGGTATTTGAGATTCTGTAAAAATAAGGTAGACGGTTCTTTCAAATAATGAAACGATTAAATGTATTAATATCAAAAAGGTAATGTATATGGGTTCGAAAATTTGTCGCTAAAATTATTATCGCTGTAGCATAGTTGGATAATGCACCTTCCCCGGTTAGGAAAGAGATCCAGGTTCGAATCCCGGTGGCGCAACAACGATATTTTTCGATAAAATTGATTTTATATGTATATCTTTCTAATTAATATATTTAGTTCATATTTATACAATATTATTTATATTAACGTTGAATGTGTTTTTTCAAAGGTGTTTGAGATTCAGTAAATATAAAGAAGATGGCTTTCAAATAACGGAACGACAGATGTATTAATTTGAAATTGCAACATATAGGTTTCAAAATTTGTCGTCACCTTACTATGTTGGTGTAGTATAATCGGTTAATGCGTTTCAGGTTCGAATCCCGGTAGCAACAACAATATTTTTTCGATAACGTATATTTTTCTAATTAATACATTTAATTTGCATATCGCAGTCCTGTGTTCTGTGAAATTCTAACATCACAGTTAGAATATGTTCTCCTTAAAAATTATAATCAACCGCTATGAGGGAAGCGGTGCATGTGTAAGAATTAACAGCGCATTCACATTATGATTTGATGTTGCAAAATGTGTCAAACAAGGTTGCTCAATGTCACCATGGCTTGTAGTTGGTCAATTATTTGAAAGAGCTGAAAGGATTGAAAGTAGGAGAGATAATTGTCGATCTAACTAACTGTATGGCGATGCTTGGTGTATGCGGATGATGCAATGTTAGTGTCTAAAGTGGCCTGTAAGGATAAATATGTAGTGTTATATTAATCGAGTGCTAGTAGCTTCCACGGGTCACCAGTTTGAAATTGCGTTCTAATCTAACGTCGGGGTTACCAATTAAAGGATGGTATTTGATTGTGTATAATGGGGGCACTCGGATGGAGCGACTGATGTTTAAGGTTATATATACCAGAAATATTGATTTAGGTGAGAACCGAGGGCCCTAATACTCCTCGGATTCTCACGCGTATACATGAATGTCACAGTGTATAGTAATGTTATGATGAATATATCGATTGAAGAATGACCTGTATTAATTGAAATTTTGGAACGAATATACCTATTTTTTAGAACACATTTTTGTTGTAAAGTTGCATTTTTAGAACATAGTTCTGTGTTATTTTTAATACGAATTAAATAAATCAACTATACAGAAAAAAATCTATTTATCGAAAATATATTTAGTTGCTGCCGGGATTCGAACATGGACCTCTTCCTATCCGGGGAAACATGTTATTACGATGATGACAAACTTGGAACTTGTATCTGTATATTTTTATAATTGATGCATTTTATTATTCCTTTTTAAAAGCAATCATCTTTACATTGCGTTGAATCTCAAATACATTTGAGTAAATTATGCTAGGAGACAGCAAAATTAAATTAATTAATTAATTGTATTAAATTTGGATAAACTTTGATACAACTTATGTACATTTTAAGAATAACATATTTGTGTTGTGAAGTTGCATATTCAGAACATAGTTCCGTGGTATTTTTATTACAAATTAAATTAATTGACTAGAAAAATATACTGTAGTGACTTTCCAATTTGACTGCACCAGTGTGGCGCCTTTGGAAATACTATCACAGATTTCTTTGGGTTATTACCTCTATGTGTACTCTCTAGTCGCTTGATTGAGTCCTGGTAAGTGAAACTCAATAGATACGTGTAACAATTATAGTTTATTACCACAACTTATTTACAGAATGCACAATTATATAACTCGGATATTTATTACAACTATTGCGAAGGTACTATGGGAAAAAGAAACGTTCCAACCCGTGACCCCCACCACTCCTCTGACACACACATATAAAAGTAACAGTTCTCACATATATCTACCTACAGATAAATTGATTATTTCTGTATATCTCACTAGTTGTTAAATTTAATTTGTATTGTAGATATTAACAGATTTCTGTTAGTCGTTAGAATTAGTATAACTAAGTCTATATAATTAAGAATAGGTCGCTAAGATGGTTTGGGCATGAGAAACATACGAGTGTGGCAGTGATAATAAAGAAGGTAATTTTTGAGGGACGTCACTGCTGTGATGAAGAGTCATTTAGTATGTACAATTTTCCGTGTAAGAGTTATGACAATTATCCAATTAACAACCAGGTATCGCAGAAGCCATCGGGCAAAAAAAGTGGCACATATTTCCGAAACACCGAGTTGTGCCTCCCGCATTCCGCGCGGCAATGGCGGGCATGTTCTCTCCCCGAATGTGTCGGTGCGCGCTCAAACAGGTAACTATTATCACAACACAAATACGCAAATATTTGCCCGACAGAGAGCGGCGTAATTTTTAAATAAATTGACCCGCTTCATTAAATATTATTTGCTGCCGAGTCCCTTTTCCCATCCGCGCCCGTTTTACTCTCGACATATATGGCGTGATACATGTTTCGGTAGCGATTGCTGACGCGGCCCGAAGAGACCGAAGGCCCGAAAGACGGTGATTGAGTAGAAGCCTCGGACCGGAAGGCGAAATGCGCCGAATCGGGGGTGGAGGGTGGCCGAGGGGAGGGGGAAAGGTCCTAAAGAGTAACCGTGTAAAATGTTGTTTAGATCCATCAAAAGATTTATGTTTATATAAAGAACAGATGGACATGTATTGTTCTTTCATCATTCGTGTCAATATTGTCAGAGGCGTGCACTTCGTACAATTAAAAAAAACTGTGCTGCACTATAATTTTTGCGAAATAAATCCAAATTACATATTTATTTGATATTTTGCATGTTAATGTTTTTAACTAGAACCTAATCAAGCGGAAGAATTCCGAAGTGACAAATAAAGCTGGGCTTGCAAAATTTGCCCCAAACTTACACAAATCAAACGCAATACTTTATTTCTCGTGCCGCACGGTGTTCTGAATACACGTCTTCGCTCAAATAGACGTGACGCAGCTTAAATGTGTATTTGAAGCGGACTTGAATGGATGCGTTCCAAATATTTAAAATGTGGTAGTATTTTATATTATTAAATACCTTTAGGCCTTTACTCAATACCTTTTCCCAAGAGTAGTAATAATATTAATATTTTTCAAGAATGGAAATTAATTGGCAAATGTAAAATTTTTTTTTACCAAAACTATTTCTTTCGAATCGATTCAACCTTTAGTGCTATTACAGGCCATCGTACAATTTTTGTACAGCATTACTCAGTGCACGCCATTGATATTAACATGCAGGGTGAATATTATGTTCCAGGTCGATGTTGTTTTTAAATAACTAGAAAATGAAATACAGTTTTGTAATTAGAATTTTATTTATCAATTACTTAGTTTATTACAATTACGTGTAATGGCTGCTTCTGGCAGCACCACAAATGAGTGCTCTTTTCACCATATTTTTCATAACATTCTCGAACACGTCGAGTATTATTTCAGAAATTTCATTTCAAATATTATCATGTAGCATCGAAATTGTTGCTGGCTTATTGGCGTAGACTTTTCCTTACAATAACCTCCACAGTAAATAGTCGGGAGCCGTCGAATCAGGTGAGGCCAGTCGATGTCACCAATTTTTGACATGCGGCCGGGAAAAAATTATCGCATTATTTCAAGCGATGCCCGGGCTGTGTTTGAGGGGGCACTATTCTATTGAAACCATGTGTTGCGGGTCTAATCGACCCAATTCGGCCACCAAAAAGTTTTCCAATATGTGACGATGGCAATCACCATTATTGGTTAAAACATTACCATTATTATTTAGATAAAATGTTTTAATGACATCAACATATTGTAGAGGCGTTATATGCTCCATAATAAATTGTAATTAACTACTCTCTATAACTATCAAATACTTGCCAAACCAAAATGGCGGCCATAATCATCTCTATAAGTCTGGTTCGCCCTTACAAGGTTTCCGATGCAACGCATTCATTTATCGTTGTGAATCTCTTCCAAATCTTCTTTGACCTAAAGTGTGTCCAGGATGACTTCATTTTCTAAACTGTCATAGAAACGCATAATGTGGTTAAAAAATTGTGGAATTGTTGCACTTTATTTTAAGATGCGTGTCCACGGGATATGTAACACCCTTCTCCAGCAGTACGGGTGTATTGGGCCGGGATCCCAAGATTAGATTCCCTAATTTTGAAAAAATTCTTGAATAAGCTCTGATACTAAATCGCGCAAATAATTGCTGTTCTAGACCCGACACCTGACAGGAAGTTAAAATAGTTAATATTTTTATTATTAAATCGAACACATTCTTATTGTGAAGTTGTAATTATTCCGAACATAAGTCTGTGATATTTTAAATACTAATTAACCTGCGCTACCGGGATTTTGCAAGTGCCTACATGCAAGTGAACATTTTTTCAGTGCTATCTTTACAGAGTGAAATTCTTAGATAATTCTAATAAATAAAAATGATAAATTATTGGAGAATAATATTTTTTATTGTAATCTATTTTTAGAAATTATTTAAAAGCGCCATAAAAAATATTTTAAATACTAATATTAAATGTTATTTCTAATTAATACATATATTTTTTATGGAGCTTTTAAATAATTTCTAAAAATAGATTACAATAAAAAATAATTTATCATTTTTATTTATAAGATAGCGCAGAAAAAATGTTCACTTGCACGTAGGTACCGACTTAATACAAAATATTTTACTGAGATAAAAGATACAATATTTCAATAGATGTACCTGTGTAGTATGTTTGTTAGTCTGAACTTCTAATCTAAATACACATGAAATCACCATACAAAATAAATTATCCGAATAGACCGTGTAATGGTGTCGAGTACGAGCGCGCTTACCACACTTTTGCACGGATTCCGATTAATCTTTAATCTTTTCCCCGCCCTGTAAATACTTCTTTATCGCCGCTATTTGATTGCTTTATTTTCAAGGGACTTATTGTGTGCGTTATTAGGTGTACACGCAGGGCTGGTGTAGGGACAATCATCTCGGTATAGACTCCGTCCAGAGAGCCAATTATATTCTATTAAAAAATAGCATTCAAATCACACTTTTATGTTGTAATCTCTATCTCGAGGGAGAATACCTTAACCATAGTTATAATAAATATAATAATACAGTCCTTGTGTGCCTGTAATACTGTTTTCTTTGAATATACATTTGAAAGGAACGTTGTATCGAAGTGAAGAGTCAATTTCTTATGACAGTGGACATGTGACCTTTTCATTCTGAATGTACATATTATAAATATAAAAACGAACGCCTTTATTTTTATTGATATTTAACCGCATGTTTTATTTTAAAATTGGAATCAAATATGAATCACAAAATTGTCATATAAATATATAAACCAACTAACTTACCATCACGCCGTTTCTCCACGGAGGTAGGCAGAGAGGATAAAGCACTACACTCTTCTGTCCTGACACCCAATTCTCACTTTATCCACATTTATACATGTTCTATCATCATCGACCATCTTCCGGTGTCGGGTTTACCTGGTCGTGCCAAGTCTTCCGCGGACGTCTTCTATTTCTGGTGCCATTGACACTTGAACACAACACATTCTCTACTCATTCATTCGTTCCATTCGGCCAAAACACCTAAGTGATCTTTTCTTAACATTACTCACTATACTATGATCAGCTTTACATTATTTCTTTATTTCTTCATTCTTTACTCTGTTATAAATGGATCTGCCGCATATATGCCTAAGTGATCTCATTTCCACTGCATTCAGTCCACTTTCGTTCCTCTTCTGCCAGCTCCAGGCCTCACTTCCATACATCAGTATCGGTACCAAGACTCCATTGTGTACCACTAGTCTTGCCTCGATTAACAAATTCCCAATTGATATAACTCCATTCAATGCGCCGTTCGCTTTGTTCCTTGCAGTCACCCTCCTTTCGATATCTTTCTCAGCCTTACCGTTTCTATCAAACATATTTCCCAAATACACAAACTCATCTACTTGTTACAAACATGCATTATCTACAAGTATTTTGTACGTTGTGGTGTTTTCCTCCTTCTAGAATACCAGCACTTTCTGTAAGTGATAATATACGTCCTTAGTGCACTTTTAAGGGTTTAAATAACAACATTTGCTTTATATTAAGTAAAAATTTTATATAACATAGTTAAAATGAAAATAATATTTTCTAAAATGGTGCATTTATTGTTATATAAAATTTAATTTTCCAATCATCTTGTGGCGCCTCAAAACATTTTATTACCATTTAAAAAAAAAAGTAATCTTAAATATTGCCATATTGATTGTCCCAGCCAATTAGAATTAATATCTATGTACCATCCAGATCGACCCGGCAATCCGTACTCTTCCACATTCCCAGAAGTAGAACATCTTACATACAAATTTCATTCATTCACCGTTCATGCAAATACCATAACGAGAAATTGACTTGTTCAACAATTAGCCTTACTACGCTCAAAGAGTTCTTCTTATGAACCACCACAATATCAATTTTGGCCATTCATTCTACCTATAAAAACACACGATGCTCTCCCTTTAGCGCAACAATAGTTGCAACCTCCCCACCCTTCTTCCTCTTTTTTCTTTTCATTACTTTTCTGCGTCTAAACATACTTGTTTCTAAATATTTTTGTGGATTTTCATTATTAGTATCGCATGTTAAATAGTTATTATGTTTGTTATAATATGTTTACACTGTCAAAATCCCTCAATAAAATGAAATTAAAATTAAAACTAGTCCCAAAAGACGACTTTTGTACCCAATTAGAAAAAGTATATAAGTAACTCTTGAGTTTTCATTCCACCCTAGTGGGCACTGAATGCACTCGCTCCGGGCCTGTACGCCGGCGGGGTGGGGCGACTATTTACCGGATAAACAAATTGTTTGCATGATTCCTATCATTCATTCCAACAGCTTGTCCCCGGAAAAACACGACTCTGTTTGTGTTGGCTTTACCGATGAAAATGATAGTGACACGGCGGACGCCCCTCTCCCGCCAGTGTGAACTGCAAAGGAAGTCAAACACGTTCGTACTTGATTCCTTAGATATTAAGTCAACATTTACCATTGTTCAGGTGAGCGTATTGTTATTTGTTGTAAATAAGTGAGGGTAAACTATAAATATTTGTTAAAAAAACAATAATTATTACTAGTGTATATTATTTATATACTTACAAATATTGAACTGAATTAAAATATACAGAGAATCTTCGTATTACGGACACTCGTATGCAGTGACAGTTATTGATATTCTTTTTCATTGTCTGTGTGCCGACCTCCGTTAAGTGCTGCATGTGTAAGAATCAATGGATCATTGACACAATCGTTTGATATTACAAATAGTATGTCTGTAAAACTGATATCACACCCATCCACAGTCAGCCATGTGTTAACAGAAAAATCTGTAATTTTCAGATTTTTCAACGGTTGTTATTTATTTACTCTTAATATAGTGCATACATAAGAATATTCATAATGTTTTAATATAAACAAGATCAAAATCGTTCTTTTTCCTACAACTTATTTTTTACAAATTTGCATGGTTTCATTTTGAATCTATCTAGTTTCTCCTCCTTTTTTATATCTTCTGGCATTTCATTAAAACAATTCATTGCACTGTACATCATTGATTTCTGAGATTTAGCCTTCTTCCTGAATGGCAGTCTCAGTCTATCTTTTTCTCTTGTATGATGTTCGTGCTCATGTTGATTTACGTCAATTTTGCTTATAAATTTTTCTTAGTGAGGATTTTATAAATAAATACCATAACATTAAAATATATTTCAGCATTGCACTCATCCGAGAATATCTATTTTTTCTGAGTATTATTTACAAAGCTTTATTTTGCAACACTGACAATTGTTGCATTTCTTCTTCATTAGCCAAAAACAAAATGCTGCTGCAGTAGTTGATGTGAGGAATAATAACAGAGTTGAATATGAATTGAATTTATTAATTAGAAAGATATACATATAAAATCAATTTTATTGAAAAATATTGTTGTTGCGCCATCGTATCGTTGTTGATTCGAACCTTGATCTCTTTCCTAACCGGGGAAGGTGCATTATCCAACTATGCTACAGCGACAATATTTTTAGCGACAATTTTCGAACCTATATGTTACCTTTTTGATATTAATACATTCAATCGTTCCATTATTTGAAAGAGCCATCTACCTTATTTTTACAGAATCTCAAATAACTTTGAGTAAACTGATAGCAGACGCCAGAATTATCAATGCATTTTTATTAAATTTTGGACACATTGATACAACTTTATTATTAGGAGAACACATTCATATTGTGAAGTTGTAATTATTCAGAACATAGGTCTGTGAATCATATCACTTAATAATTAATATAACTAATAACTTGTATACAAATAATATGTTATGCCATTGGTTGAGGTGTCCAGTCCATAATTATACTTTATCGCTAGATGAATAGCGTGCCTAATACTGCACATATTAAAATGGGGATATTTTATATATTTATTTGTGGCGCATATAATGTAATGACTACCTACCCAATAATATATATTTTACAAGTCAAATTTTTAATTATTAATTGATATATGTACACATACATAGGTAGAAATTTTAACACTTATTAAATATTGGAATACGACCGCGGAATTACGCGTAGTTAAATATGTAAATTATATTCATCATTATCAACAGTTTCTATCTATCGATAGATGAAGGACCTTCCAAGGTGTCTCAAATATTTCCGAAGAATTTGATGATTTCGTCAGTCCAACGGGTTTCAGGTCTCGTTTGCTAAATAATATTACATTTTAATACACTATTAAAAACTTTTTACACTGAACATGTGAACATTTATAGTGGGAAGGATAAGGAGGAGAGGGAAATGGGATGCAATATATATATATATTTTAAATATAAATATACGCATACACGCATGTATATACAATTAATGTCAATAGTTAATAAAAAGATGGCGTAGTCTAATTTATTGTTGAAAATATCCAAGTTATTAGAAGAATTTACGGTATTATATTTTGATGTAGAGCGGGTCACAAAACAATTTTTTAAGTAATTAGTTCCGCCAAAATTTGGATAAAATAGATTATTTTGATTATAAAATGCACACTCCTACCAACATACCCCTAAATTTGCAAATAAAAGCTTCGAAATTGAATTTATTTCCATTGATTTAAAAGTGCAACACGCGAACTTATTGTTGCACAAATTTTAGCGTCTACTTTTGTATACTTCCGCGGTGTCCGCTGTTGCGCAATTTTACCGCGCGCATATTATGTATAGTGTATACACTTATCATTTCTCATCGTTTAACTGAAGTGAGTCAAAGATAATATTTATAGTTTTCTGCTGTGAGCAAGCACGGCGAATGATTAAATATGTACGGTGAATAAATAATTGATGTAGGGTTAAAGAGTTGACTTTGGCACTTGAATGAATCCGTTCGGAAGTGTTGGCGCCATTACAGCTCTATTTGTCTATAAATATGTACCAATTAATATCGGCCAATATTTGCTACAACTTGGTCCGCACTCCAGTGACCGCCAGCTACGGTTTCTTGTTCAGGTCTCGGCATTGATAGGCGGGCCGACGTGGAGTGCGACACTTCTCTGAATGAAGATATATTTCGGAAAATAAATACAATATTATATAACCGTGTTTAAATATTTAAAAGAATAGTCGGCCTTGTGAGTTGAATGATTTGGTATTGTGTTATGAATGCTTTAGATCCATGTTTGTAATTTATTCATTAAAAGTATATGCACAGCGTGTATATAGTAAAGGAGCATTTGAGATGTTTGAACAATAGTGGGTTTTCAGAATTTTTTAATCATTTGTTAGAAAATGGTCATGGTTTTGATAAAAAATTGGGATTGTCAATTTTGCATGTAAACGGTGTTGGTCCTAAATTAGATAATTTGGAATCGTTGGAGATAAATAAAGCGTGTAAAACTAATCAAAAAATTATAAACAACCAACTAAATTTAACTACGAGTCCCATTATAAATTTTTTTCCTAAAAATTATTCGAGTAAATTTGTTTTAAGTAACAATTTGAGTTAGGTACAAAATTAGTTTTTTTTAAAAATAGATTCTGGTAAAGGAACAGCAACATATGTTTTTAATTAGTATTGACATCCTGAAAAAGAAATAAGTGGTTAATGAAATAATGTTAAAAAATAATAATATAGATACATATTGTCAATGGTAATTTACAGCTCCCGGTTAACTTGTGTCATCTTCTTTCCCTTAAACTCGCCACGTTTAATCTATATAATAGCAAGTTTTTTGAACGACGATATTATTGACTTGTAATATAGTATTTCCTATTCTATAATATTATTATACTTTTTTCTATAAAACAAAGTTTTTAACTTGAGTAATGACACACTCACTCTTGAAGGGTGGATTGCCCATTTAAAAGAAGAAGAGGAAAAAAGTACACATCAATTAGTAATTTTTTATTTATTTTTCTTTAGTTTAACTTCAGTGTATTGTTAATCTTTTTTATTTTTAAGGAGAACTCATTATTATTGTGAAGTTGTAGTTTTTTCAGAACATAGTTCTGTGATGTTTTTAACACAAATTAAATATATCTATTAGAAATATATGGAGATAAAATCAATTTATAGAAAAAATATTTTATATATATATATAGTAGATTGCTTTCAAATAATGAAATGATAGGTGTATCGGTTTCAAGTTCGAAAAAATTGTCGTTATCTTTCTATGGTTCCGTGATATAATACATAGGTCAGCGCACTTCCCAGGATAGGAAGGGTTCCTGGCTCGAGTTCGGGTAGCATCAAAAATATTTTTTCGATAAATTGATTTTATCTGTATATCTTTCTAATTTTAATTTAATTTATAGTTAATCATTAAATATAGGTTCACCAACTACATAACATTTTTTATTCATCCTGAAACGCGATGTTGGATGCGGTAATAGAAGAAGAATAAGAACACGCGGTTGAATTTTATCTATCGATAGAATTTAAAAAAATTAAAAAGTGCTTACTTTAACAAAGAAAAGAATAAAAAACAGCTGTAAAAAGAATATGTTATCTACACACTTACATATATATCGTGAAAGAAGGTGCAGTGGAATTTGATCTTACTAGAAATTAAAAAAAAAAATCGTTTAGTTTCATAGACAAAAATCATAAAAAACTATGTCCAAAAAATACTTATATATATATCGCGTAAGAAAAAGAGGGAGAAGATGTGATGGAATTTCATTTGTTAGCGGATTCTTTACAAATAGATAAAGCGCTTAATATTTGAGAGAAAAGTATTAAAAATGAGTGTGACAGAAAAATGTTACATATGAATATCGCGAAACACCTCTTAAGATTTTACCCAGATATAGCATTATGAAACAGATCATTTCTAGGCTTTTATTATTATTATTAATACTACACTTAGATACTTGTAAAAAATAAAATGAATTCATTGGACAACTTTAATACCCTAATCAATTACAAATATATATATACCTACTATTAATATAGCTTCATAATCATTATACTTATATTTAAGCATTGAACTAAACAAAATATCGTAAAAATTGAATTAGTTATTGAGCCTCTGAAAATCTAATATCACGTGTATTTCTTGTCCTTGCTTTTCTTGAATCCACGACAGTATAGTGGCAAATAAATACGCCTGTCACGCGGGACAGGCCGGGGTTCGGTTCTCTGCCAGGAAGATATTAATTAATTTATTTATTTAACTGAGTTATAAATATTTTTTCGAACCACAAAAATATATTCTATACAGGGTGGTATGATATACGTGACTGAGACATCTAACACTCTTTTTTTTCTACGCATGCCGAACAATATTCCGTACATATGTTTCAATTTCAAATTGAAATGAATAAAATACGTTAGAGATTCCTCCGCGCATTATTTCATCCCCTCAGATTTCCGGGCGGCCTGCAGCGGGCCGGGGGTGCAGACCGGAGTGCAGGCCGGCAGCTTCCCTCGCGCTGATTGGCCGCCGCCCGCCCGCTCGCCCGCCAGCCCGCCCCTCGCGCAGCGTCCACGGGGATGCGTTTATTCCGCTGGTAATTTGATAGCAGCCCCGAGGGTGAGATTTGTGCTTTGATGAAGACCCGTGGAGCGCACACGGCAAAGTTACCCAATTTACGGTCCTGTAATGATTGTCAGGGGGTAATACAAAATGGAGGAGAATTTAAATTACTTATATAATTATTTAATCTGAGTCGCACAGCGGCAGAGTGGCCCATGTCAACATTTTCATATTTTAAGTTACATACATTAATACGTTCAAAATTAATTGTTTTGTATTGACTTCATTTAATGTGGAAAGATATATAAAAGCATTATATAATTATAATTATGTTAATTAATACAGTTATTTTTGAATAAATAAAAATATGAAAAATAATAAGACAAAACACTTTGTTTAAACCAATATTTATTGATAAATCAACATGTTTTTATACCTGTGGTATCTTCATCAGGAAACAATGTATACTAAAATTTAAAATACAAGCATAGATAAAAACAAAACTATAAAGTATAAGTGGTGGGAAACCAAGTAGGAAACACTATGAAAATATATTTAAAAGGTGACTATTTGGAAAAAGGATTTGGTTATTTATAATATTTAGTTTGCTATTAACACTTTTTCTTATTTCTAAAATTTCAAATTTATCTAACTGTAAATCCCTAGTATCGGTGCACTCATCCAAACAAATTGATCAAACCTGTAATAAATGTTGTCACAAATTTCTTAAAAATAATATTTTGATTGTCCATTTTGCAATTGTGAATTAAGAGGTAACTATTAATTCGGTCTGATATTTGTCAACTAATTTCTTTGTACAATTGCTTGTAATTTATGCCAGTCTTAACACAGATTTTTCTAGTGAGACACACATATATATATATATAACAGAGGAACCTCGATTTACGAACGACTCTGTTTACGAACAATTCTGTTTAGGAACAAAAATTCTGACGAAAAAATATTTCACATAAAATTTCGACTTATTAATAGGCAGACAGTCTCAGAAATCACTACGGAAGAGCTGGAACAGCTACTTCATGAGCAGCAAAAGACGCTGACAGAGGAATTATTATTTTCAGAGATTGATGATCGAATGGAAGATGTTCCTAGGTCCTCGATCCACGAAATGTGCGCGAAGTGGAGTGAGGTGCAAAGTTTTGTGAAAAAATATCACCCTGATAAAGCTTTATCAAACCGTGTTATAAATCTGTTTAATGATAATGTCACGTCTCATTTCCGCAACATTATAAAAAGCAAGAAGAAACATATATCGTTGGATAGGTTTTCTGTGAGACAGAAACCTGATGAACTTCAAGCACTCGATGTTTTCATGTGTGGAGAGTCCCCATCCAAACAATAACACTTTACTACATATTTTGTAAGATGAGTTAAAGTAAAGTTTGTTTTTACGTTTATTCTTTTCGTTTTATTATTTCCAATTCCTTTTAAGTTAAAGAAATGAATTTTAATTGCTTTTATTGGATTACAAGCGAGAAGTAGAAAATAAAGGGCCGTTTTATTAGGTTCTTAAATAGATTAATACATTTTACATTGATTCTCATAGGAATAATTGCTTCGGATTACGAACAACTCGGTTTTCGAACAGTTTTACGGAACGAATTAAGTTCGTAAACCGAGGTTCCACCATATATATATGTATATGTATCATATAGATAAGTAAATAAATAAATTAGTGTCGGCACCAGAACTTCACAGTCTTCACGAATGACCACATCTTTTTCTGGTTTGTGACAATCTAACGACGTATATTGTTGAACTTAAACTATTTTTGTACATTATGTGTTAAGGGTCGTCATTACTTTTGAGGAGGTGCCGTCCGCCCGGGGTATAAAAATAATTGGATACATTGTTCTTTTGAACACGTGTCAAGAATGTTATATAGATGGCAGTGCACTGCGTTGCCATTGGCTGTGTTTGCGGAAGAAGTTAATTAAAAAAAGAAGAGACGCCTAGCACTGTAAACAATTTGTTTTAGAGCTAGTTTGAATATCGGTAACTTGGGTAGACACCTCAAAATTATCTTAATAAAGTAATTTGGGATTTCATTACAGCAATATTAATTACTGATATGATAGTAAATTATTCATTACCACTTAACTAAGAAAACTTAAATATTTCAACATTAAAGATTACATTTTCATAATCTCAATTCCACGGGTCTATCAGGACTTTTTTAACCGATGCCATCTAACTACAAAAATTATATTGTGTTATATAAGATATGAAAATATTATTTGGCGATTTATCTAGTAAAAAATGAGATCAAAATTGGTCACTTCACTTCAGAAAAGAAATAATATTTTTACGCGTTTTCGTAATACAAGTGAGAAATGATTTTTTAAATGGTATAGATAACTGCATATCTTGCTGGTGGATTATACAATTTTACCAATATTTGAATATGTCGAAGAATACACAATTACTGGACTTTTACCTATAAGGGCACTTTATTAAGTAAATATCAGAAATTTCATAGAGACGAAGCTATTTTTATTATATTTAATGGAAGATATATAGATATCTGGGGTAATTACAGGGCGTAATATAGCTTCGTCTCTATGAGATATCTGATATTTATTAGATTATACAATTAGTTCATATTAGTGCTGGGAAAAATACCGATACTGACAAAAGTATCACCATCAAAATTATTATAGAGCGCGGATATTTTGCGCCCCTACATGACGTGGCCCCAATGCACCGCATTGACGTAGTTACGCCTCTGAATAAATGGACCCTGTAATGGGATCCAAAGTTTCGGCCAGAGAGGTCGGATAGGTGAGATAGAATAGCCCAGAAAACTGTACAAAAGATTCTGAACGGCCGTAAAAACATGAGAACATTCTTAATTATTAACGATTTCTCGAATATAAGAAGAAATCCCTTTCCGACCACTTATATTGTTACATTTTTTGAAATTCGTTGAATTCTTCTATTTTGAGAAGATTGTGCTCGGGTACAGCGAAACATGACAGAGATTGTGCTATTATTAAAGTTATATTTATATATACGTATATATAAAATAAATAATGATATATTTTTAATAAAAATGGGAAAATATTCGCATTTTTAAATTAATAATTACGTATATGTAACACTTTTCAAAGCACTTGCCTACTTTTTACTGTTATAATAAGTATCTACATATATATCAGGTTTTCTCATAAGTCTTTTTGATTTTTGAGTCATTGCATGTGAAATCACCTAGGTTATTCATTTCAGATATTTTAATTTTTTTTTTTAAATAGGTGAACCCCATCATCGTGTAACTGTAACTTCTAAACCAGCTTGAACCACAAAGTGATCAGTACACGAACCCTTGGGCAAAAACCAAATTTTTTATCTGGTCCCCCATTTGAGGTATTTGACCTTGAAATCAACAAAAGTTGAAAATGTTGAATCTTTGATGCCAAAAAAGGCAGGATGAGTTCATAACCCAAACTTTAATTCTTCATAGCTGGGAACTCTACTAGCCATAGTTATAACAAAGAAAAATCCATCTTGTGGTTCCAACCCCCAGTCACCCTAAAAAATCATCAAAACAGGTAATTATGCTTCCAAATTTGGTGGTTTAAATATATTTTTCTATGATTTCTATACATTTTCTATAACCCTATTGTGTCTTCTTTATGTTAGTGAAAAACAGAACCTTTTATCTAGTATGGGAGGAGAACAGAATATTTTTTTCAAAACCTCTGCAAAGCCCCGTTTTTGCCTGTCGCTGCGAATAAAATTGAGCCTAGATCCAAGATGGTGTCAGATAAAAATAAAATAAAAATTGTTTTGAGCTTCTTACTCATGGGGTTGGTTGCAATGATAAATAATTTAAAATATCTGAAATCGTCGAGCAACAATTTATTTTATAATTAGGTGAATTTACATGGAGTGGCTATTATTAAATATAAGTATGCATAAAATTTTGTTTAAGTAGTACAAAAATTGGTGCCAGATTTTTAATTAATAAACTATTAAGTATAAAATAATGAAAAGTAACAAATTTTAAAAAAGTATTATCATCACAGGTACTTTATTTAAAACGATGCAAATAGAAAAAACCTTTTTGAAATTTACTGAACGCGCTGTGGTGGAATAAGGGGAGCTTCGGAATTTAATTCATAGATGACACTAGTGAATACCTTTCTATAAATGCAGTGGATCTAATTAAAATGCATATCAATTTATATTGTCCAAGTATATAGTTAATTCAAAATATTAATTTAATAAGTTGAAGATTTACAATAAACTAATAAAATGGCTAAGTAATCGTTTGGTTTATTTCAATACCCATTCCTTAGTGGACTCAAGTCACTCGTATAGGTACTCATATATAGGTGTTTTTTTTTGA
Organism: Eubasilissa splendida; assembly: GCA_031772225.1. Classification (NCBI taxonomy): domain Eukaryota; kingdom Metazoa; phylum Arthropoda; class Insecta; order Trichoptera; family Phryganeidae; genus Eubasilissa; species Eubasilissa splendida. The sequence continues at coordinate 26,299,689 of CM062861.1, read as the reverse complement.
GGTTTGTTTTTCGAATTGCCAACACTTTTTCCAGCGCTAGCCAATTTGACAGCTGACAGCTGATTTGTGCTCAGTTTGGTGTGCTATTTCACCATGAATAGACTTACGCCAGAACAACGCTTGCATATTTATTTCGAAAATCGTGATTCAGTACGCAAAATTTACCGTGCGGTCCATCCGAGCAAGTAATTCGAATAACCATGGATCGTTTTCGCACCACGCATACTTTAATTGATAATATGCATCCGTAGAGACGTCGTACAGTGCGCACCGAAGAAGTTATTTCTTCAAAAATGACGTCGGCCAGAACGTTACAGTCAATGGAGAGCGTTATAGATCCATGATTGTTGACTTTTTTGGTTCTCCAATTGGATGGCATTAATGTGAAAGAGTTATGCTTTCAACAAGACGGTGCAAAATGCCACACAGCTGCGCTACAATCAATTTATTAACGGAACACTCGATGAGTGCATTATTTCGCGTAATGGACCTGTGAATTGGCCTCCAAGATCGTGTGATTTAACACATTTGGATTATTTTCTGTAGGGATATGTGAAGTCGCTAGTCTACGCCGATAAACGACTTGGAAACGATATACGTAACCCAGCTGCTCCAAAAATCGTTGAAAATTGGACTTCCAGATTGCGCTTTATTCGAGCCAGTCGCGGTCATACCATTCAAGTCAATACCATGGCCATTACCACGATTTTTATGTGTTTTATTTCATTTTAAAGTTATATACCTCTAAAAAAAAAACACACTTTACTCACTAAGTAAAAGCTCGTTAATAATGATAGGAAGAATTAAATTAAACTTTTTAAATTGTTGGAAAGTAGGCACCTACGTTGGTTGGTTGCTCAAAGCTCAGTTGATTACTTAATTTAAAAAAATAGACTTCCAGAGAGCAATATTTTTTTACATCCAGTCCTGTGTCAAAGCGCCAGGCTAAGAGTGATTCGACTGAACTCAAGAGAACTTGCAGTAATGGCTAATAATGAACATTATTTCTTTTAAAATATATTAATCTTTTATTTACAAAAAACGGCAATTACTTTCGCATCAATCTATTAAATTAAGAAATACTTCCTAGCAAAGAATGTTCAAAATGAGATAATATTAAAATCGGACATTATTTTCGGAACAACCTAATATTATTCACGTATCATATATATATATATATATATACATATATATTTAAAAATGATTTTAGATATGTATGTTGGTACTCATGTATATGTAGTGTGTGTACATTCAGCCTGTACAGTTATTTCGCTACGCGTCTCTGATCTTTGAAAGCCTTCGGATCGCACGCAGCTGGTGTTGCCACACACACACGAGGACTACAAGCATTTCGGCGGAGCAGAACCAGCCGAGAGAGCAAGAGAGCAAGAGAGTGTGAGTGATGTCTACGTGTGTATGTACCAACCTAGCCGCTAGTCGTGCCTACGCGAGGAGGATAGTTATATCTGAAAGGCAAACAGTGGCGTACTTTGTGAGCAATGCGCCGGTACCAGGGGCGCTTTACACTTTGCCGAGCGGGGGGTAGTGAAGTGACAAGGTGGAAGGGTTGGGGGGGGGGGGGATGAATTACATTTGAAAATTTGGTAACGGTAGATCGTATTAAATCATTTTACGACTGTTTGATATAACTATGTTTAAAATTGTATCGTAATTTTTTTAAAATTCAATACTTATTAAACAAAATTAGTTGCGTATCTCAGATACATGTATCATAAACACCCGCATGGAATAATACAAATTTGTTTAAGTAAATTAAAAATACTATAAGACATACCACTACACTACCGATATGTACGAATGAGACGTAAATTTTACGTTTACAAATATTTTAATTTATTTAATATTTGAGGTGTTACAAAGATCGCCCCGAGCATATCTATAACAAATAAAATTCAAAAAATATTTAAATTTAACAAAACAATAAATGTTTAAATTCAGTGTTAAGTATGTATAAATAATAATGCATTGTATATCAAAAGCAATATATTCAATTCTTACACAAAAAATCTGCATTATAGACTTATATGATAATTTTTATCACCGTTTTTTATCCACTTCTAGACGAAGGCCTCCCCAAATGTCTGCTACATTTATTTGTCAATGATTGTTCTCTACCACGTGTTTCCACGGAGCACGATGATTTCATCAGTCTAGAGGGTTTTAGGACGACCTGTCGGCATCTTGATTTCCCTCGGCTACCAATGGATGAGTGTGATTGTCCAATGATTGTCTGTATTCCGAGTGATGTAACATACCCATTATCATTTCATTTTCTTCTCGTATTAAATTATATCGACTAATCTTGTCAGTTCTCTTATCCATACATTTAATTTCTTTCTGCGATTCTCAACATAAATCTTTCCATGCCTTTTTATAACATAGTAAAAAGCCACTTTTGAAAATCATATTCAAACGTCCGAATATCCGAACAATTTCTTCGGTCCTGTTATAGAAATTTATTGTTCTAGATGGGCAACTTGTTCCAGCTGGGTTTCGTTAATATGCAATTTATTATTGTAATGTCCGAGTGTTTTTATGTGTGTGTGTCCTGTAAGCGGTAGCGCGACGTGGGAAGAGATAGGTGTGTGTGTCTGTGCACGGGCAGGGAATGACTTATAATGAAGCCGCGCCAGTTAAAGCGCTCTCTTACTGCTCCGACGTGAATACATTAACTCGTAAACTTGTATCATATCTCTGTATCTGTATCTGTATCTCGTGTATTTAATAAACTGCTAAATGTACCATCATGAGGAGAGAGGAGACAAATCCGACACCCAAGAACAAAGAAAAATACTACTGGCACTACCGGTTACCATCACAATCATTATTACAATCTTTGAAACATTTATCTCCAATCCTGATCTGCCACTGACTTCTGCCATTTCCTGCATTCTGTTCAGAAGTTTTTTTTCGTACAACTCGGTAATTGGGCATTTCAGACATTTTTTTGTAACATTTTTTGTTCAATGTTTTATTTTATATCTGTAAAGCCGGCCATACACGCAACGGTATACCTGACAGGTATAACTGTTCAGGTAAACATGACCTGAACAATATCTGCCAGTTTTGTCACATACATCCTCCAGTTTGCCTGTACAGGTATACTTGTCATGTATACCGTCGTGTGTATGGCTGGCTTAAGTATTTAAAGTAGTGATGAGCTCAAAATCACGAATTGTGAGTCAATCACTGATATATTTGGAGTCACACTCACTATTAGTGATATGGAAATATCGTGTTTTTTTGTTGGTAAAATTCTATTTGTTTTCGGACACCACCGTTTAAATAAATTATCACTTGAATCAGCGACATCTTCCGGATTTTCCGTAATTTGATTAGCGACATCTGTTGCTGGTAATGTTTATGATAACTTGGTGGTAACTTAATTTTGTTTGTATTTTTTTTACATTTTGTAGTTTGTATGTGCAGTAATTTTTTACTAATCATTCTAATTATTTGTACTAAAATATGTTTTTTACGCAAATGAAGTTATAAAAATAATATAATAATTACGTTTGATTTATTTATTTCGTGTATTGTGATATCAGAAACTGTGATCACAGTCACAGAGTTCAATCACATATATTATCGAATACCAATCACAATCACACCAGTGAATCAGGAGTATCATTTTTTCTCATCACCAATTTAAAGTAATAACTTTGTAAAATATATTTACTGAATTGTTATCATATATGAAATGGCGTGCAATCACGCATTTTCAAATTAAGTATGAATTGTAAAATAAATTTTACAGGTGACAGAACGTGATGCATCACACGATGTCGTGCTGCACGCTGGTCTAGTGATCTTTAGTCTTTATTCACGAGACTATGTTGTATATTGTGTATCTTCTAGTATAATTTGCATTAAAAAAGAAAAAGAAAATTAACATCCATGTCTGACGCATATTTTGAAAGTTTCGCTCATTGTTACGTACGACTTCAGTTTTGCGAGTCTTGTAGACTTTTCCACACTGGCCTCCACTTCTATTCCTACGTCTCTAAGAATATATATTCAGTCATGAGGAGAACATACAGTTCTTATTGTGAAGTTGACAACTTCACAATAAGAATGTGTTCAGATTACTCAAAGGTATTTGAGATTCTGTAAAAAGAAAGTAGATGGCTCTTTCAAATAATAGAACGATTAAATGTATTAATATCAAAAAGGTAACATATGGTCGCTAAAAATATTGTCGCTGTAGCATAGTTGGATAATGCACCTTCCCCGGTTAGAAAAGAGATCGAGGTTCGAATCCCGGTGGCGCAACAACAATATTTTTCGATAAAATTGATTTTATATGTATATCTTTCTAATTAATATATGTAATATATTCAGTCGTCTAACAAGTCTGCTTTTTTTTATAATCTTATTTTCCCGCTATTTTGTTTTTTTTTGTGACAAAATTGACACACTAGTGGATAGATTTTTTTGCTCTAAAACGCCAGTGTTACCGTTTTTCTGTATCGTATAGTTTTTCTTAATTGTGTGTCAAGTTGAGAAAAACTAACATTTTTGACACACTTCTTTCCGCCCTTAATCAAGGTTAGAATGGTCATCCAGGATCTCACCTACATCCATCCTGCAGTCTCGATCTTGCCCCATCAGATTATGGCGTTATGTTCAACAACGACGATGACCTCAGAAATTAGCTTGATAACTATTTTGATACCAGACCAGACGATTTTTATGGGGAAAAGCATCAAAAATTGATTGAATTATGGGGTGAAGTCCTGAACAGTAATGGAGAATACATCATTGATTAAAATTTAATTTTTGTCTAAAAATTTAGTTTTATAATACATCATTTAACAAAATCGCAAAAACTTATTAGACAACCATTTGTATCTATTTATATATATCAATATTCACACTATATAAACAACGTTAAGCGTTTGTGCTACGAAAATAGGATTAACTATGTAGTCTCTTGTGACGAGGCTCAAAATCCTTGGATAACTAGGCGAGCATCTTAACACTAGACAAACAAAAAAATGATAAATAGATTGTAATAGATTTTCTCTAGAAATTTTAGTCAAGCACATGTTATCTGAATGTATGGCCTGCACGCCGCTGCACGCACCTACGTTCACCCTTCTTAATTTGACTACTATAAATAAAACAAAAATGATGCCAGGCGACTGCTCGTCCGCTGATACAACTCACCCCTATTTTGATGAAAGCAAAATACAACCGGTATAAAAATGCAAGTGAGGCAATGGGGATAATCCGGTGCATTAAATGCTTCAAAACAAATATGCTAGGGACGCTAAAGACCTCGCGAGAGAGGGATATGATGTGATGAATGACAATGCTGATGTTTTGTGTCATTACTCTTGGAACTATAGTTTTGTGTTATTACTCCCGATACTATAATTTTGTATCATTACCTCGATACTATTGTTTTGTGTCGTTAATGTTGGTATTACAGTTTTGTGTCATTATTTCGTTAGTTTTGTGTCATTAGTATTTTTATCTTTACTACAACCGGTACGATTTTCAGTAATAAAATAATATTTTTCTTTTTCTTTTAATATTTAATGAATGGAATTTCTTTTAAATATATCACAAAATATCGGTACTTTGAATTCTTCTTTTTTAATATTACTTTTATGATAAATTTTTGTACATTTTTCACTGCAATCAGGCTAGTATTATAAGCTGATCCCCAACTTATGATGGCATATTGTAATATGGATTGAATAAATGCATAGTATACTAAGTAAAAAATTTTTATCGATATAAATATTCTGATTCTTAAAAATATCTATTTTAATTTTCTAATCTTTTTAACAACTTGACAAATTTGATCTTTTCTTTAAAGATTTTTATCGACGATTACTTTAATAAATTTGATTTTATTTATTGTTTTTAAAATTGAGCAGTTACGAGAGACAATCATTTTGTGTTCGTGAATTATAAATGTCGAATTTTTTCAGAAAATCATTCGACTTTATTGCAAATGGAATAACAAAGGTTTTTTCACTATTTAATGATAGTAAATTAATATCGAACAAGTTTTTAATTGAGTTTGTATCTTCGGTGGCTTTTATTTTTACACTTTGCCAATTAATTGCACTTATTATTAGGACCGTGACGTCAGCATATTATGTAATTTGACCGTGTATTGATTGAAAAAAAAAAGAGTCGTTTACTTACTCATTTCCTTACCATCACGCCGTTTCCCCGCGGGGGTAGGCAGATAGGATAGAGCGCCAAACTCTTCTGTCCTGACACACAATTCTCGCCTCATCCACATTCATACATCTTCTCATACAAGCTCGCCGATTATTGAGGCTTCTAACAGAACCATCCTTCATTAACTGGTCGTGCCGAGTCTTCCGCGGACGTCCTCTATTTCTGGTGCCATCAACACTTGCGTCATATATCTTTCTTACCATTCTTTCCTCATTCATCCGTTCCATATGACCAAACCACCTAAGTGATCCTTTCTTAATTTTACTCACTATACTAACATCAGCTTTACATTCTTTCCTTATTTCTTCATTCTTTACTCTGTCATAAATAGATTTGCCACATATACGCCTAAGTGATCTCATTTCCACTGCATTCAGTCTACTTTCGTTACTTTTCTGCCAGCTCCAGGCCTCACTTCCATACATCAGTGTCGGTACATTTATAATAAATAACACTGGTCCTAATACGGTTCCTTGGGGGATACCGCAATGTGATGTTTCTCGATCACTGTAGGTATTATTAATTTTTACGTGTTGGGGCGATTTTTTAGATAGTTTCCAATCCGCAGTGTAACATTGTCTTTTTTAACAAATATTAATTAATTTCTTCAATAGTTTCTGTTATCGTTATCGTTATATCGGATACATGTATTATATCAGCGGGTACGTTCAGTGCGCAAGTATAACAGCAGGTCATTTTTCATTTTCGTACAGATAAAAAAACAATAAAAGTATGTATATTGTATATACATTATTTTGTATTTCATACATATCATTTCACTCTTTTATATACTTGACAAATTGACACAATCCTCACGATATCATGCATAATATTGGATTTGATTCGAAATGTTACATTTAACGTGCCAACAAATTTAACTTTACATTTTCACAGGATGCCAGCCATTAAATACATTCTAGGTTAATTAACGGTCCGAGTCACCGTCGGTGCCGTACGCCTTATTTAATTTAATTATTTATCTCAGAGAAAAAAGTAAAACGAGAAATATTATTGTATTTTACAAACACGAAATTTGCCCGATTCTTATAGAAAGAGTAACTATAATAGAGGGCCCCATAATGCAATCGAAATTTTTAAATAATTCTTAGATTATCACATTTTACATTTAGCAGAGGTATCATGCTAAATATCTGGAAGAGAAAGATACAGTGCAACTTCAATTTTTTAACAGTTTTATTCCCATAATAATCAATATAAATTTTATTAATCTGTTTAAGACTCCAAGAAAATAGCCCTTTATCATCTTTATTTTCTACTTCTTGTTTGAAATTCTATTAAAGTAATAAAAATTCATGGTTTTAACTTCAAAGGAATTGGAAAAACAAACTTTTTTTGAACTTATTTTACAAAATATGTAGTAAAGTATTATTGTTTGGAAGGGGACGCTCATTCCATGAAAGCATCGGGTACTTGAAGTTCATCAGGTTTCTGTCTTACGAAAAACGATATATGTTTCATCTTTCTTTTTATAATGTTGCGAAAATGAGACGTGACATTATCATTAAACTGATTTGTAACATGATTTGATAAAGTTTTATGTTGTATGGTTTTGCGCAGTCACCGAGATCTCAGTCTATGGAGCACATGACTGCCTGTCTGCTCGTAAACCGAAATTCTGTTCGCAAACTAAAGCTTTTTTTCGTCAGGATTTTTGTTCGTAAACAGAGTAGTTCGTTAGTCGAGGTTCTACTGTACTCTACTGTTCTACTGAAATTTTTTGGAGCTTTACGGGTAAATGTGCAGTGAAGAATCAGGACTGCAAGTTTTATACGACTAACCAGATATCGTGGCTACACTAAAGATTGATTACGCTGGACCGGACATGTTTAAAGAATGTTTCCAAGGTACTGACTTATGCTACTGCACCAGCAATCTTAAGAAATGCGATCCAGCAGAAGGCCTCGAAGAAGATGGGGCGATAATATAATATTAAGAAAGATGCAAGAATTTTGGCATTCATGACTGGAAGACTGACTACCTGTGAAGATAGACGACTAGACATATTTGAGAACACACAGATCCTCAATAGATGATGACGATGTTATCATAAAAAATGTTCCCGATAAACATGATACTCCGTCCTACATCCAATATTAATCTCGTTCCTCACATTACTCATAATAAATATTTTGACTTAATTTTTAAGTTAATCTGGGTTAATTCCTTACATGTAAAAATAATTAATCATGAATTTTATCAAAGATTAAACTGTTTCTATTAAATGGTTAGAAAACTCAGTGAGATTTCTCAGTATCCACCCTATATATTGATCACGATCGACGAAAGCGATTGAAATTTTTAGGAAGTTGCGTTATGATACCGTTTGTAATAGATAGTATTTCTATCAAAAACGGTAGCATTATGCTACTCCAATACGAAATATGATAGCCTCTAGTCAGTAGGCAATACCTCATATCCAATCTTTCCATGTAAAACTAACGTATGCAAATTCTTCCAATACATGAATTTCTGCATAATAAATTCACACAAACGCATAATTCAGTATTGCATACAAAATTTTAGATGGTATCCAGAATATGTTGCCACAAACACGTAATACTTGCTACCGCCAACCGGCTTAGGAAGTGAATACCTAAATCTGTAGCATGAAATAGGTTAAGCCTGCAGCACACCGCCGCTATTAATGGTGCAGATTTAGGGGCTTGTTTGGGATACACTGTTTATTAAGGGATGTGGCACATTTCAGGAAATTGAGGATTATCCGTTTTGGATTGGATGAAGATGGATTCGCTACGGATCCGCACATTGTTGCGGATTGCCAAAGGCGATGTGATGTACTGTGACGTGATACTGTTTAATGTTCGGCATATTTTTTCATTATAAAAAACGTTCTTAATTTAAATTATTAGGTAGGTACTGTATATAATTTGTTTCGATTTATTAATTTTATAACAAAAGTTATATATTTTTTTTATAAATATTGTTACAAAACTCATTCAAAAAACAATGTCGCATTTAGGGTATTATTATTTAACGAGAACGATTTCGTCAAATGTGATTTACTCAGATTTAGTAGTGTAAGAAA